>JAQFXT010000390.1:0-40948 GCA_034683725.1 Strigamia crassipes
CCCACCCCCTCTATATTTACTTTTGGAGTTGGTAGTTGTGTCCTGTTTAGCATTGTTCCCCGATTGTGTTGTGCTATGGATAAGCACAGACTGCTAACATCCATAACCTCACTCATCCAGGTACTGGAACAGAGTGTCTGAAAAAATCAGTTCACATAATCCATGACATCATCACGTGATGTCATGCATAGTCATGTACACAAGACAGAGGACAAATCTCACACTATTCAGGTGGCGCCCTCTAGTGCCAATTAGGTGTACTATTTTGATAAACAAATACTCTAAAACCGTGTTGTAACCCTGGAGCACTTTCTCAGTTGTTCACAGATGAAACATAAATTATGAATAAATATGTTTGTAAAGTGTAGAAAGATAATTTAATACAACTGTTGTTACTTTGATATTTCATGGTATTGCATTTGTTTAAAGTTTTTATACATAGGAAATAAGGATTATTAACTTCACTAATCCCCTTATCTCCCCTTTTACATTCCAACCAATGGGGAGAACTGTCAATGTAGGGATTAATAATCATGTGACAAATTTCCATCAATCAAGAAGGAGTATGTTAAACCTTTATTCATCACATGACCTACCCTACACAAAGGACCGTAAGAGGAAGTACAAGGACTCACCACACAACATTCGATATATCAGCATCACTTTTCTCACCATGATCAGGCCGCAGTATTCCATAGACAACCGGATTGATCAAGGATAGATGCCCATCGATATAAGTAAGAACTTGACTTCTGATTCCATACAAATGTGGTAAATCCACAATTGAATGCGAACCAGAACGGAAGACAGTTGATTACACAACTAAATCCAGCATACTCGATCGAAATCAGGTGCCTTACGGAACTCTGGCCATACCGTGTGATTAAGCAATAATCAAAGATGGTATCTTGTTGCCTTCGATCTACAAAACAAACTTGAACTGCAGTACAAGGAACTGAGTCTTTTTGAAACACTTGCGAAGCACGTGTGTGCGGATCTGTCAACTCAGTTTCTGACGATGTTATCGAGCAGTTGAAATGCAGTGCCTATGTATTAGACAGCAGAACGGGATAACTATTGCGCCACTTTGTGCAGATCCGAATATTCGTGATTCATACAAAAGACAGTGATTTGGTGATTGGTGGTTCTAGGAGCTATCAAGCTAATAGCTTGTTCTTGTGATTGACCGTTCGACTAAGTCGGCTGCCCCTTTAATACCACATGGCAATTCGTCTTCAAGAATCGCAAAATCCCGCAAGTTGCATTCAGTAGGATTATTTTAATCTTTCTTGTCTACAGAACATAGTTGTTGGCGTCCAATGGGTCTATTTTGTGGCGTAATTTGTTTGTTGTCAACGTCGTCATTGTTCTTCGTTGCAGACACGTGCGTATTGTATATAATAAACATAGTTACGTTATTGTTCTGCCATTAAGTGCAAACTGAAATCGCGGCGTGTTATTTCTGTCTCCTCTAACATAAGGTTATGGGCCCAGGAACGTGTCTACTGACATACAACTGTAGAAGACAGATTTTCACTACTTGTGTTTGCAAAGTCGGAATTGGTTCAAGATTAAGGCAGCCAAGATTATAAGCAAGATCAAAAGACTGCGAGTAGACAATGGCGGCAAATTTCATGATTTTTGAAGGATTTCTGCAAAAAAATGAGATTAAGACAACAATACCATATACTCCTCACCAAAATGAAGTAGCAGAAAAAGCGGGCAGAACAATAGTCAAGATGGCAACAACCTTGTTGGAAGATTCTGGTTTGCCTAGGTCATTTTGGGCAGAAGTAATAACAATGGCAACTTATCTACGCAATAAATGCCTGACTAAGTGTTTGGTTAATAACACACCACGAGAGGCATGGACTAATAGAAAGCCGGCAATAGAACGTCTCAGAGTTTTTGGATGTCGAGCAATGAGAAAGTCGCAATGCCGTTTCTTCTAAAACCGCGAGTTGAAGAATCAAGAGAACCAAGCGTGGCATTTTTTAGCTTATTTTTGCTTTTTGGCCTTTTTTTGCAAAAAAAATCTAGGCTAGTCTTCAGCCATTGCACATTTGCATATTCCGACTTGCGTGGCAATGAAACGTACGTCGTCAATACGTCCATTCATTTCATCGCCTGGATCGTTTGGCAATGTAACGAATGGCAATGAAATGATAAGACCCAATTGTCAACAGAAGTTTCACTTCTTCCGTGTGGTCTTCAGCACATGATTTTTTTTTATGTTTTGAATCAATTGTCTGGTGTTTTGAATCAATTATCTGGTGTTTTGAATCAATTGTCTGGTGTTTTGAATCAATTGCCTGGTGTTTTGAATCAATTGTCTGGTGTTTTGAATCAATATTTTGGTGTATCACATCAATTTCTAACCAGATATTGATTTTAACCCCCAGCAAAAGTATCAGTATTGGTACAGTGCCATGAGCTGGCCCTACACTGTTAATAATTATGCTTTCAATATTTCTGTAGATTTCTGGATAGGGTTGAAAGGCTTCGACCATTACGGATTTCCTATATCTAAATGGCGTTGGAATAGCACTGGCGAAGACTTGAGTTACACAAATTGGTGTGCTCCACAAACTAACAAACCTAATATTTATTACAAAAATCAATGGTGTGGTTACATAAATTACGACAAAGGATGCTGGAAAACAGATGTATGTAACAAAAACGTTGAGGATGTGCATGGATTTATTTGTGAAAAAAGAGGTTACAAACGTAGAACTACTACTAAGAGACCTACCACAACTACTACCACTACTAAGAAACCTACCACAACTACTACCACTACTAAAAAACCTACCACAACTACTACAAAACCTACCACAACTACCACTACTAGGAAGCCTACCACAACTACCCCTATTCCACACACAGTTCATAAATCACCTGATGGTACTAACTATTATTTCCATGACGGTCCAGTGAGTCAACCAGAAGCAAATGCAATATGTCGAGAAAAAGGACACAACCTTGTCACTATTGATAATGTGCAAACAAGTGCCTATCTTACTGAACAAATTAAGAAGAAAAATAAAAGTAAGTATATAATCGAACATAAATGATTATAAAATTTATGATCTGCAAACTAGATATTAGTTTTAATTTACATCAACTTTTAGATTATTGGATTGGTGCGGAAGCTTCAACAAAAAACAAGGAATGGAAATGGAACAACACCAACCTTATTGTAGATTATGAAAATTGGTGTCCAAACCAGATTGCAACAGAAGATCATCCTTGTGCATATGTTGATGCTGCAGAAACAGATGCTTGCTGGATGTTTTCGAAATGTGGGAAAACAGATTCTGTTACAGGCTTCATCTGTGAAGATAGATTAAAACATACACCTGATTGTGATGTTATAAAGTACAAAAAGCATGAATACTTGCTGTGCAATAAAAAAAATAAAAGGATTAGTTGGTACGAAGCAAGAAATACATGTCGAAGTAAGAACAAAGAGCTTCTTAGTTTTGACAACGATGAAAAAATGGATTTTTTTAACAGAATATTCCGAAATAAAAATATTGGTAAGTTAGTGATTTTTATAAAACAGTTTTTTTTTTTAAATTTTCAATTGTTTTATGCATATATATATCTATTACAGCTGTTTGGATAGGATTAGAAACCTACACTCCGCCAGACAATAATAACAAAATTGTGTATTGGCGCTGGGCAGGAACAGACTACAATTTAACAATCAGCAATTGGTGTGATCCCAACAATGTGCAGAACGTAGGACCAATGTGTGGTTACATTGCACTTGATCCAAAATGTTGGATGACAGAAAAATGTATACGAAGTAACATGAATAGTTTTGTTTGTGAAGATAAAGAAGCCGCTACCACTACTAAGAAACCTACCACAACTACTACAACTACCACTACTAAAAAACCTACCACAACTACTACAACTACTACTACTACGAAACCTACCACAACTACCACTACTAAGAAACCTACTACAACTACCACTACTACGAAACCTACCACAACCACTCGTATCCCACACACAGTCCATAAATCACCTGATGGTACTCACTATCATTTCCACGATGGTGCAGTGAGTCAACCAGAAGCAAATGCAATATGTCGAGAAAAAGCACGCAATCTTGTCACTATTGATGATATGCAAATAAGTGCCTATCTTACTGCAGAAATTAAGAAGAAAAATAAAAGTAAGTATATAATCAAATATGAATAATTACAAAATGTCTCAATTTACATCAATTTTTTAGATTATTGGATTGGTGCAGAAGCTTCAATAAAAGACATGGAGATTGAGTATTGGAAGTGGAACAACACCAACCTTGCAGTAGATTATGAAAATTGGTGTCCAAATCAGATTGCAACAGAAGATCATCCATGTGCATATGTTGATGCTGCAGAAACAGTTGCTTGCTGGATGTTTTCAAAATGTGGAAAAACAGATTCTGTTGCAGGCTTCATCTGTGAAGATAGAATAAAACATACACCTGATTATGATATTATAAAGTACAAAGGGCATGAATACTTGCTGTACAATAAAAAAAAGAAAAGGAGTAGTTGGTTTGAAGCAAGAAAAACCTGTCAAAGCAAGAACAAATATCTTCTTACTTTTGACAGCGATGAAAAAATTGATTTCTTCAGCAGAATATTCCAAAATAAAATGATCAGTAAGTTAGTGATTTTGTAAAACCATAAATTAGTGGATTTTTAATTGTTTTCTATTACAGCTGTTTGGATAGGATTAGAAACCTACATTCAAGTAGCAAATGATGACAAGAACATGTATTGGCGCTGGGCAGGAACAGAATACAATATAACTGCTAGCAATTGGTGTGATCACAACACTGTGCAGAATGACGGAATGTGTGGTTATATCGCACTTGATCCAACATGTTGGATGACAGATAGATGTATGCGAAATAACATACTGAGTTTTGTTTGTGAAGATAAAACAGCCACTACCAAACCTCCTGTGACACCAGTATCGCTAGTCCAGAAACCGGTATCTACCATTAGCACAGACGATGGTGTACGCTATTATTTCTATGAAATTACAGTAAGTCAACCGGAAGCAAATGCAATATGTCGAAATAATGGGCAGAATCTTGTCACTATTGACAATCCGAAAATATGTGCTTTCCTAGCGGCAGAAATTAAAAAAAAAAATAAAAGTAAGTAATTAAAGTTTATCTTCGATTAAAAGCCGCGGCTTTTATTACAAATTGCCTTTTTTGGCCCCGGCTACTATACAAAGCAGTGGCTGTTTTTCAATCTTTTCATTCATTCTATGCTCGTTTTGAAATTCAAAACATACATAGAACAAACGTTACAGCTGTGAAATGAACGTGGAATGTTTCTTCCAAGTTCATTTTTGTTAAAATATTGTGGCCTCGATTTTTAGCTGCGGCTACTATTCAAGGGCGGCTTTTTAATCGATGAAATACGGTATGTGAAATCCAAAGTTGACATTTATCTTGAATCTTACTACATTTTTAGATTATTGGATTGGTGCGGAAGCTTATACACTTCAATATGACACGTATGACCGTTTGCACATTTATTGGAAATGGAACAACACCGGCCTCGACATAGCGTATGAAAATTGGTGTCCAAATGAGATAGCAGCAAAAGATCTTCCTTGTGCATATGCTAAAGCTGCAGAAGCAAATGCTTGCTGGATGTTTTCAAATTGCAAGACAACAAATTCTGTTCCAGGTTTCATCTGTGAAGATAGAATAAAACATACGCCAGATTACGATATTATAATGTACAAAGGTCATGAATACTTGCTCTACAATAAAAATCGTAAGCAAAGTAGTTGGTACGAAGCGAGAGACACATGTCAAAGTAAGAACAAGATTCTTATTACTTTTGACAACAATGAAAAAATTGACTTTTTCAACAGAATATTCCGAATGAAACATATCAGTAAGTTAGTGGTTTTTATAAACTTTTAATTTTGAAGTGAAACTTCTTTAGGCACGTTAGGGGTTTTGGGGTTAAAGTAATTCGAAATTGTGACGGAAGTGGCTAACAGAAGTGAGTGACGAAAATGCGTTACGCAAAAGTGGCGCTGCCTACCAACAAAAACAAAGATGCCGCCATTTTCGATTTGACTTAGATTGACAATCCCACAACTTGTAAACAAGAAGTTTCACTTCTTCCGTGTGGTCTTAGCACACATTTTTTTTTTATGACTTTTAATTGTTTTATATGTATATTATAGCTGTTTGGATAGGATTAGAAACATACTTCCAAACGGTCAACGATATGTATTGGCGCTGGGCAGGAACAGGATACAATATGACTGTCAGCAATTGGTGTGGTCACAACACTGCGCAGAATGAAGGAATGTGTGGTTACGTGGCACTTGTTCCGACATGTTGGATGACAGAAAGATGTATACAAAATAACATAATGAGTTTTGTTTGTGAAGATAAAACTGCCACTACCAAACCTACTACTACCAAACCTACTACTAAAAAACCTACTACTGTACCCATAACACCTGTCCCTAAACCGGAATCTACAATTACCACACCAGATGGCACTCGCTATTATTTTTACAACAATGCAGCAAGTGAACCAGAAGCAAATGCAATATGTCGAGCGAATGGGCAGAACCTTGTCACTATTGATGATGAGAAAACATGTGTTTTGCTTACAGCAGAAATTAAACGAAGAAATAAAAGTAAGTTTACAATATAAAATATGTAAATTGCTAAGTTGACATACAATTTTGATTTTAATTTATGTTTAGATTATTGGATTGGTGCAGAAGCTTATACACTTAGATACGAAGAGAATGGCCATGACCATGTAAATTGGAAATGGAACAACACCGGTCTCAGCATAGCATATGAAAATTGGTGTCCAAATCAAAAAGCCACAAAAGATCTTCCTTGTTCGTATGCTAAAGCTGCAGGAACAAATGCTTGCTGGATGTTTTCAATTTGCGATAAAACTAATATTGTTAATGACTTTATTTGTGAAGATAGAATGAAACACACGCCGGATTATGATATTATAATGTACAAAGGTCATGAATATTTGCTGTACAATAAAAACCCTAAAAAGAGTAGCTGGTACGAAGCTAGAGGTACTTGTCAAAGTAAAAACAAATATCTTCTTACTTTTGACAACCATGAAAAAATTGATTTTTTCAACAGAATATTCCGAATGAAACACATCAGTAAGTGATATTTATAAACGAGTAATTTTGTGTTTTTTTAAATTGTTTTATATGTTTATTATAGCTGTTTGGATAGGATTAGAAACCTACTTTCAAATAGTCAATGATAACAAAATCATGTATTGGCGTTGGGCAGGAACAGGATACAATATAACTGCTAGTAATTGGTGCAGTCGCAACATTGAGCAGAACGAAGCAACATGTGGTTACATTGCACTTGATCCAACATGTTGGATGACAGACAGCTGTATAGACAATAACATAATGAGTTTTGTTTGTGAAGATAAAAATGCGATTACCAAACCTCCTGCGGTAACGGTAGTCCAGAAACCAGAATCTAATATTACCACACCTGATGGCAGTCACTATTATTTCTACGACAATACAGTAAGTCAACCAGAAGCAAATGCAATATGTCGACAGAATGGGCACAACCTTGTCACTATTGACGATGTGAAAACATCTGATCTTCTGACGGCAGAAATTTATAGTAAAAGAAAGTATAAAAGTAAGTAATTATGTGAAATGCAAAGTTGACATTCCATTTGAATCTTACTTCATTTTTAGATTATTGGATTGGTGCAGAAGCTTATACACTTCAATATGAAAAGAATGGCTTTGAGCATGTTAATTGGAAATGGAACAACACTGGTCTCGGCATGTCGTATGAAAATTGGTGTCCGAACCAAATAGCCACCATAGATTTTCCTTGTTCATATCTTAAAGCTACAGAAACAAATCTTTGCTGGATGTTTTCCATTTGCAACAAAACTAAAGTTGTTACTGGCTTCATCGGTGAAGATAGAATCAATCACACGCCGGATTACGATATTATAATGTACAAAGGTCATGAATACTTGCTGTACAATAAAAATCGTATAAAGAGTAGTTGGTACGAAGCTAGAGACATATGTCAAAGTAAGAACAAGTATCTTCTTACTTTTGACAGCGATGAAAAAATTGACTTTTTCAACAGAATATTCCGAATTAAACATATCAGTAAGTTCATGATTTTTATAAAGCAGAAATTTTGTGTTTTTATTTGTTTTATGTATCTATTGTAGCTGTTTGGATAGGATTAGAAACCTATTTTCAAATAGTTAACGATAACAAGATCACGTATTGGCGCTGGACAGGAACAGGATACAATTTAACTGCCAGTCATTGGTGTGATCGCAACACCGTGCAGAATGAAGCAATGTGTGGTTACATCGCGCTTGATCCTACATGTTGGATGGCCGAAAAGTGTATAAACAATAACATAATGAGTTTTGTATGTGAAGATAAACGTGCCAGTACCAAACCTCCTACTACCAAACCTACTTCTACCGAACCTCCTAAGACACCCGTAACGCCAGTTCCAAAACCTGTATCTACAATTACCACACCTGATGGCACTCGCTATTATTTCTATAGCAATACAGTTAGTCAACCGGAAGCAAATAGAATATGTCGACAGAATGGGCAGATCCTTGTCACTATTGACAATGTGCAAACGTGTGCTTTGCTTACAGCAGAAATTAAACGAAGAAATAGAAGTAAGTTAACAATTAAATGTGATTTAATATAAAATATTTTTTGCTCGTTCCACGATCACGGGTCAACACTTGCGGTCCCTTCTGCAGCTCCCTGGTAACAGGTGGAGCAGCAGACCGATTTTGGCCAATCGGAAACGAGGACCCGGCTGACCTAAAGTCGCGTGCACGGAGTCTTCACAACGCCCGCAAGGCAGTCTGCTTTGGGAGACTACGCGTGTAAGACTGATTCGGCCTGTTCCAAGCGTCCCTTGCAAACCGGCCATGATGCACAGCGACTTGCGGACTTGTGTGCCGTTCTGCGGGCCACAGGGACCTGAGCTTCCCAGTCCTACGCGCCATGTGTTACTAGCGCATGGCGCAATAGAAATCAACAGGAGCTCGCTGGCCGCGCGATCCAAGATTGCGTGACCAGCGATCAGGACATTGGGATGGAGTTGAGGAACTCCATGCAATATGCAAAACACACCTAGGTGCACTGGCCCCTAGACAACCAAATTAATAAAGAAAACTTACGTTAAATAGTGCGTTTTTGTGTGTTCTTTGCTATTTATTGTGTGCGTTGCATCCAGCAACACGTGGTCGTCTCCTTGACCACGTGGCGACTGAGTCCGAACACTCACAATTTGAATTGCAAAATTAACATTCAGTTTGAATTTTACTTTATTTTTAGATTATTGGATTGGTGCGGAAGCCCATACACATCAATATGAAGAGGATGGCTATGAGCAGGTGTATTGGAAATGGAACAACACCGACCTCAGCGTTGGGTATGAAAATTGGTGTCCAAACCAAATAACCACAAAAGATCGTCCTTGTTCATATACAAAAGCTGCAGAGACAAATGCTTGCTGGATGTTTTCCATTTGCAACAGAACTCAAACTGTTACTGGTTTCATTGGTGAAGATAGAATAAAACATACACCTGATTATAATATCATAAAGTACAAAGGTCATGAATACTTGCTGTACAATAAAAATCGTAAAAAGAGTAGTTGGTATGAGGCGAGAGAAACATGTCGAAGCAAGAACAAGTATCTTCTTACTTTTGACAACAATGAAAAAATGGACTTTTTTAACAGAATATTCCAAACAAAAAACATGAGTAAGTTTGCAATTTGATGAATTAATTATTAAAGTTTAAATGTTTGAATGTCTCTTTCAGCTGTTTGGATAGGATTAGAAACTTATTCTCGAATATCGAGCGAGAACAAGGACATGTATTGGCATTGGGCTGGAACGGGATACAATATTACTACTAGCAATTGGTGTAATCAAGATACTGAACAGAATGAAGCAATGTGTGGTTACATTGCACTTGATCCCACATGTTGGATGCCAGAACGATGTATACAAAATGACATAATGAGTTTTGTTTGTGAAGATAAAAATGCTACTACCAAACCTCCTACAATACCGGTATTGGCAGTCCAGAAACCAGAATTTAACATTACCACACCTGATGGCAGTCGCTATTATTTTTACAACAATACAGTCAGTCAACCGGACGCAAATGCAATATGTCGTCAGAATGGACAGAACCTCGTCACTATTGATGATGTGCAAACATCTGCATTTCTTACGACAGAAATTAAAAAAAGAAATAAAAGTACGTATACAGCGGAAGGTGATGCAGATAACTGCAATGTTGATATTGAAAAATTCGGATGCTGCCAGTTACTAAAAGAACTGGTACTAGCTATATTCTAACCACTGCTGCCAGTAGCAAATTATGTTGGCATTACATTAGCCTTCTGTAAATCTCTGCTACCAGTTGCAGTACATCATAGTTATGTCTGTGTAACCATATGTGCTTTAATTCAACAAACTCATATGTAAAGATTTACCAAATTTGTCTGGAGAAGAAAAAATTACATCAATAATAGATTATCTATTGAGCTTTTACTCATTAAGTTTAGCAAACCTCCATGATTGAATTTAAGCACATGTTTTCACAGAGTTTGCAATTGCTTTGGTGAAACTTAGTATGATTAACACAGGACTTTACAACTAGCCCAAATTCATTACAGTTGAACTTTGTTATAACGAATCGCAAGAAACCCAAAAATCTGTTTGTTATAACGAAAGTTAATATAAGAATTTACAGTATAAAATATTTCTTCTTGAAAAATTTACCTTTCACATTATTCATAACTACAACTGGCAACAGACATACAGTAATGCTTCCAGACACTAGCAACTGGCAGCAGCCAACTAGCAATACTTCCAGTCATTAGCAACTGATAGCAATTGGCAAACCATCCACTCAGTTGCAACTAATGGCAATCATTTAGAAACCATAAAGTCAGTACCAATAGAGACTGTTACATAAAAAAGCAAGCGCTAACAACTCTCAGTAGAAATATACCGAGCATACCGAGTAATTGTCAAATAATTAAATCCGCACGAATCTTTTTGTTTGATAAGATCACTAGTGCCCTTAGGGCACTAGTGATTTTATCTGACAAAAAGATGAGTGCTGACCTAAAATTAACAATTACTCAAGCGCGAGGTGTATCTTATAAGAGAATTTACCAATAGAAAATTGAAGAAACGACCATGAAAAGTTCGAATGGGATAAAAATGCCATTTGTATTTTGGTGGTGAAAACCCACAACAGATGGTGAAAAGGACAAGCTTGCATTATCAAAATGTTGAATGCAGCCACCTACAATCCGAAGGCAAATGGGGTTTGTTACGCGCTTCGGAATTGGTCGGACGAACGATGGTCATTTTTTTACGCCAATCTAATTGGTCGTCAAAGCACCAGGAAACATTATCGAAATTAATGGTAAATTCTCACATAAATTTTATTCGATTTTTAGATTATTGGATTGGTACAGAAGCTTATGTAGTTCAACATGAACAGCATGAGTATGTACATTGGAAATGGAACAACACCAATCTGGCTATAACGTATGAAAATTGGTGTTCAAACCAAATGACCACAAAAGCCCTTCCCTGTTCATATGTTAATGCTGAAAAACCCAATGCTTGCTGGACGTTCTCCAAATGCGAAAAAACTAAGACTGTTACAGGCTTCATCGGTGAAGACAGAATAAATCATACACCTGATTATGATATTATTATGTACAAAGGTCATGAATACTTGCTGTACAATAAAAACCATAAAAAGAATAGTTGGTACGAAGCTCGAGACACATGTCGAACTAAGAACAAGAATCTTCTTACTTTTGACAACAATGAAAAAATTGCCTTCTTCAACAGAATATTCCAAACTAAAAATATCAGTAAGTTAGTGATTTTTATTTGTTACATTTTAATTATTTTGAATATCTGTTTCAGGTGTTTGGATAGGATTAGAAACACATTTTCCATTAGGCAACGATAACAATTACATGTATTGGCGCTGGGCTGGAACAGGATACAACATAACTTCCAACAATTGGTGTAATCATGACACTCAACAAACAGAAGCAATGTGCGGTTATGTAACACTTGATACCGTATGTTGGACGCCAGAAAGATGTATAAAAAATTACATAATGAGTTTTGTTTGCGAAGATAAAAATGTCGCAACCAAACCTCCCGTCATTGCTGCAGTTCAAAAGCCAGACTCGAGCGTTATTACACCTGATGGTATTCGCTATTACTTCTATGGCAATTCAGTGAGTCAACCAGAAGCAAATGCTGGATGTCGACAAAATGGGCAGAACCTTGTCACTATTGATGATGTGGAAACAAATGAGTTTCTTTCGGCAGAAATTAAAAAAAGAAATAAAAGTAAGTTCACACTAAGACATTAGGGCTTCCAATCCCGGTTGGTATTTTTCGGGATATAAATCCAGAGATTGATTTTTCCTTTCCCGGGATTTGCTGTTGCCATCGAATTTGATTACCAGAAGAAGGATTAACTCGAGAAAGAGACGTAAAAGAGATAATCATGATAATGGGTTGAAAAACACACTTAAAATCCTTAAAAATCCTAAAAAAAAATTCACTGAAATCATTACACATTAAAATTCATCAAAATCTAGAGAAATTCATTAAAATTCATCAAAATCTAGAGAAATTCATTAAAATTCATCAAAATCTAGAGAAATTCATTAAATTTCATCAAAATCTAGAGAAATTCATTAAAATTCATCAAAATCTAGAGAAATTCATTAAAATTTATCAAAATCTAGAGAAATTCATTAAATTTCATCAAAATCTAGAGAAATTCATTAAATTTCATCAAAATCTAGAGAAATTCATTAAAATTCATCAAAATTCGATGAAATCCATTGAAATTATAAAAAGTCTCAAAAAGTCCCAAAAATTACCAAAGCCATTAAAATCCTTCAAAGTCCAGCGATATCCTTTGAAAATCCTTAAAAATCCAATGAAATCCTTTGAAATTCCTTAAAAATCCAATGAATTTCTTAAAAATCCAATGAATTTCTTAAAAATCCAATGAATTTCTTAAAAATCCAATGAATTTCTTAAAAATCCAATAAAATCCTTAAAAATCCAATGAAATCCTTAAAAATCCAATGAAGTCTTTAAAAATCCAATGAAATCCTTAAAAATCCAATGAAGTCTTTAAAAATCCAATGAAATCTTTAAAAATCCAATGAATTCCTTCAAAAATTCCTCAAATATCTTTAAAAATCCAAAATAGCCATTGTAATCTTTCAAAAATCGAGTGAAACCTTCAAAAATCCTTATAAAATGTGGTGAAATTCTTCAAAAACTCAAGAAAAACCAATAAATACCACAAAATTTCTGTTCTATTTATTTGTTTTTCTTGGATTTGAATGAAAATGAGTAGATTTTATGCCACCTTTTTCTTGTGCTAATCTCGAGAATTCCTGGAAACCCGCGATTGAGATTTTTTGAATCCCGAATCCCGAGATTCAAAAAGCGGTTTTAGATTAGAAGCCCTATGAGAAATGAATTAATATTAAATATGTGAATTGCAAAGTTGAATTTTACATCATTTTTAGATTATTGGATTGGTGCAGAAGCCAACGCAGTTCAACATGACAACGATGACTACGAACATGTTTATTGGAAGTGGAACAATACTGGCCTCAATGTAGCATATGAAAATTGGTGTCCAAACCAAATGGCCACAAAAGATCGCCCTTGTGCATTTGCTAAATCTTCAGGAACAAATGCATGCTGGGTATTTTCAAATTGCAAAAAAACTAATACTCCTACAGGTTTCCTTTGTGAGGATAGACTGAATCATACATCTGATTATGATGTTATAAAGTACAAAGGTCATGAATACTTATTGCACAATAAAAGTCCCAAAAAAAGTAGTTGGTATGAAGCTAAAGAAATATGTCGAAGTAAAAACAAGTATCTGCTTATTCTTGACAACAATGAAAAAATTGACTTTTTCAACAGAATATTACAATCGAAAAATATGAGTAAGTGATTTTTAACAGGTTTAAATTTTGTTACATTTTACTAGTTTTGAATATTCTTTATAGCTGTTTGGATCGGATTAGAGACCTATGAGCAAATTGTAAATGATAACCAGCACATATATTGGCGCTGGGCTGGAGTAGGATACAATGTAACTTCCCACAATTGGTGTGATGTCAACACTCTGCAGAATGAAGCAATGTGTGGTTACATTACACTTGATACCATGTGTTGGATGGCAGAACGGTGCATTAAAAACAATATTATGAGTTTCATTTGTCAAGATAAAAATGCCTCTACCAAAACTCCTACTACTGCTGCAGTTCAAAAGCCGGGCTCAATGTCTAACATTACCACACCTGATGGCAATCACTATTATTTCTATGATGGTACAGTCAGTCAACCAGAAGCAAATGCAATATGTCGACAGAACGGGCAGAACCTTGTCACTATTGACGATATGCAAACATCTGGTTTTCTTATGGCAGAAATTAAAAAGAAAAATAAAAGTAAGTATACAATGGGGTATGATTGAATGCAAAATCTTTTTTATTGCAAAATTGATGTGGAAAAATTTAATGTGGGTACGGCCAGTCACAAGTAAAACTGATACTAGCCATATTCGAACCATGGCTGCTAGTAACAAATACTACTACGACTACATTTTAAAAGTATTGCAAGTTGGTAAAAAATAGGGTAATGATTATTATCGCTAATTTGGGACCCAATTCAATGTTCATCGCAAATATGGGAAATGTCCATCGCAAATTTGGGACATTCTTTTATTTCTATCGCAAATTTGGGACATTCTTATATTTCCATCGCAAATTTAAGACACCAAAAATTCTAACAAAAATTGGCAATCGCAAATTTTGGACGATTATAAATTGAATATATTAAAAACATTTTTAATTAATTTAATTCGTCGTAAATCTGCAACGTCACAAATTTGGGACCAAAATAATCGATCGCAAATTTGGTCCCACCCGAAAAATTAGTAATAATAAAAATTCTACTAACAAAAAAGATGAAAACTATTAAAAACCAACATGTCATCTAACATTCCCATATTTTATTTTATTTTAATTTAATTTTTTATTTATCTATCAGAAAATTAAAATTTAGTAGCAAATTGCTACTAAATTTGTTGGTCTTTAATAATTTATATATATGTTGTTAGTAGAATTTTCATTACTACTAAATTTTTATCTTTGAACTAATCATGATCCTGTTTTTTACCAGTTTGCTAAAATTTTAAAATATAGCATTACAGGAGCCTTTTACAAATCTTTGCTATAAATTTTGTGGATCATTAAATTTATTTTGTGAGAAAAAAAACACCAATTATGGATTGTGGATTACTATTTGTGACCGATTGGTGGTCACTACAACTACACTCCCAATGGCCAAACACAAGCCACCAATAACAATAGGGGTTGATGGTCACTTGCCATTAACCAATGACACGGTAGTCCGTATGGAGACAGAGGGCCCTATAAAATGGGATGGACTTCCGGTCAAGGAGAGTCCTCCAGAAACCAGCCCCAAAGTGGGACCATGGTTCGCTGGTGCCTCTTGTCACCATGGCAGCGTTTAGGGAACTGACTGGCATGTCATTCCCAGTACCGTGAATATCGCGTGGAATGGGCAATTAGCATATGTTAAGCACGCTTACCACGAAGTTATCCCTAATCATGTGGCTGGTGCTTGGCCAAGATCGGGTGATGAAAACATCACCTGAAGCAATAGAAAAAGACATCAAAAAGACTGCCCCTAAACGACTGAATAAAGGCTAACCAGCAATAATACAGTTTCTTGAGTCATTTCTTAATTACGTGTCGTGCGTCCGGCGCTGTTTATGGACCCCTAACCTAAACGGCATCCGTCCACTCCCATATATTGACCAAACTTTTACTCATCAAAGTTTAAAAAAAAGTGATACAATTATATTTTTTGTTTAATTTGATTCGATTACTTTTTTAGATTATTGGATTGGCGCAGAAAATTATATCGCTAAGCACGATGACAATGAGAACTTGTATGCAAGGTTGATTGGAGGTGCCCAGAATGAGGATGTGCATTGGAAGTGGAATAACACAGGCCTAGATATTACATACGAAAACTGGTGTCCGAACCAAATAACAACAAATGACCTTTCCTGTTCATTTCTTAATGCTGAAAAAAAGTGTTGGAAGTTTTCGACTTGCAAAAAAACTAAAACTGTTACAGGCTTCATCGGTGAAGATAGAATAAATCATACACCTGATTATGATATTATTAAATACAAAGGTCATGAGTACTTACTGTACAATAAAAATCGTAAAAAGAGTAGTTGGTACGAAGCTAGAGACACGTGCCGAAGTAAGAACAGATATCTTCTTACTTTTGACAGCAATGAAAAAATTGTCTTCTTCAACAAAATATTCCAAACAAAAAATATCAGTAAGTTAGCGATTTTTATTTTGTTACGTTTTAATTATTTTGAATATCCCTTACAGTTGCTTGGATAGGATTAGAAACATACGTTCAAATAGTCAACGATAACAAGAACATGTATTGGCGCTGGGCTGGAACAGGATACAATATATCTGTTGAAAATTGGTGTGATCATGGCACTCAGCAGAAAGAAGGATTGTGTGGTTATATCACACTTGATAGCATGTGTTGGACGGCAGAAAAGTGCATAAGAAATAATATATTGAGTTTTGTTTGCGAAGATAAAAATGCCTCAACCAAAACCCCCACCACTGCTGACGCTCAAAAACCAGACTCCAGCATTACGACTCCTGATGGTATTCGCTATTACTTCTATGACAATGCAGTGAGTCAACCAGAAGCAAATGCTATATGTCGACGAAATAGGCAGAACCTTGTCACTATTGACAATGCGCAGAAAAGTGCTTTTCTTACGTCAGAAATAAAAATAAAAAATAAAAGTAAGTTCACAATGGGACATGATTTAAAGGTCAAGTGTACTGAGTGTATTCTCAGTAGTAATATGCCGAGCGCGCAGAGTAATTGTCAAATAATTAGGTCCGCACAAATCTTTTTGTCTGATAAGATGAGTGCTGACCTAAATTTGACAATTACTCAAGTGCGAGGTGTACTTTTTGAGAGAATTTACCGATAGAAAATCAGAGAAACGACCATGAAGAGTTCGAAATGCCATTTGTATTTTGGTTGTGAAAACCCACAACGGATGGCGCAAAGGACAAGAATGCATTATTGAAATGGTGAATGCAGCCACCTACAGCCACCAATCCGAAAGCGAATGGGGTTTGTTATGCGCTTTGGGATTGGTCGGACAAATGATGGCTGTATTGTTATGCCGTTCTCATTGGTCGTCAAAGCACCAGGAAACATTATCGAAGCTAGTGGTAAATTCTCATCAAATTTTGAAAGTAAACTATATAAAAACTCTAAATAAAGGAATATTTGAAATGGGGAGCAAATAAGAACTGATGACGTAAGACAGGAAAGCTGGGACCATAATGCATTGCACCGTCAACAATAAAAATTGGATCAACAATTACAATATCATAAATGCAACAATTTAATTTTTTAATAAACTACTTTAGGTTTTATGTTGTTTCTTTTGAATATTGCTAAAAACACATCTCGGTGCACTTGACCTTTAATATAAATAATGTTAATTACTAAGTTGTTGTTTAATCTGAATTTCATTTAATTTTAAGATTACTGGATTGGTACAGAAGCTTACATAGTTCAATACAAAGAGTATGACTATGAGTATGTATATTGGAGGTGGAACAACACTGGCCTCACTGTACAATACGAGAATTGGTGTCCAAACCAAATGAACACAAAGAATCTTCCTTGTTCTTTTGTTTATGCTGCAGAAACAAATGCTTGCTGGATGTATTCAAAATGCAACAAAATTAATACTGTTATAGGTTTCATCTGTGAGGATAAAATGAATCATACATCTGATTATGACGTTATAATGTACAATGGTCAAGAATATTTGTTGTACAATAACAACGATAAAAAAAGTAGTTGGTACGAAGCTAAAGAGATATGTCGAAGTAAAAACAAGTATCTGCTTACACTTGACAGCCATGAAAAAATGGACTTTTTCAACAAAATATTCCAAAATAAAAATATCAGTAAGTTAGTGATATTTTGGAAATTCAAATTTTCTTACATTTTAATTGTTTTGAATATCCCTTACAGCCGTTTGGATTGGATTAGAAACCTATCATCAAATTGATAACTATGACCAGAGCACGTATTGGCGCTGGGCTGGGTCAGGATTCAATGTAACTATGAACAATTGGTGTGATTACAGCACTCTGCAGAATGATGCAATGTGTGGTTACGTCACACTTAATAGCATGTGTTGGATGGCAGAAAAGTGCATAAGAAATAACATAATGAGTTTTGTTTGTGAAGATAAAAATGCCACTATCAAACCTCCTATAATACCAGTAACGGCATCCCAGAAACCGGCGTTTAACATTAGCACAGTTGATGGTGCTCACTATTATTTCTACAACCATAAAGTAAGTCAACCAGAAGCAAATGCAATATGTCGACAGAATGGGCATAACCTTGTCACTATTGACAATGTGGAAACTTCTGCTCTTCTTGTGGCAGAAGTTAAAAAAAAAAAGAAAAGTAAGTACCATGGAGTATGTCTAAATGTAAAATTTGTTAATTGCAATATTACGCAGTTTGCGCCATGTACTTTTACGTTATAAAACCCCCCGTTATGCCTATAACTATAGTGGAAAACTCGTAAGTCTAACGGAGCTTACGCTATATCGAAAAGTAGCGTAGCCAATCCGGTAAGTTTCCACTATTTACGTCACTGTGTCTCTACTGACCAAAAATTGCAATTTGCAATGACCTCGTTCGCCGCCATTTTTAATTCTCCACTTCATTCGCGAGAGGAGCACGTGTTACTGTTTATCTCATTGTTTTCCTTTGGAAATCATTTCAATTCGCAATAATAAAGTTGTGGCATTGTTTTGAATTAGTTAAAACAGAAATTGTATCTATATTTAATATAAGAAATAGTTTCTAGTTTTGGAAATCACGTGACTTTGTAGGGTTAGTCGACTTTTATAACTAACGTGAAAGCGCAAGCGCAAACTGAACTTTTATACTTTTATGTTACAATATTTATAACGTAAAATTGACTATAATTTTAAAGGGAAAGTACATGGCGCAAACTGTGTATTGATAATTACTTTTCATTACACTATTTATAACGTAATTGAATTTTCAGATTATTGGATTGGTGCAGAAGCTAATGTAGCTCAAAATGAACAGAAAGAGTATGTGTATTGGATATGGAACAACACCAACCTGGGTATAACATATGAAAATTGGTGTGCAAATCAGATGACCACAAAAGACCTTCCCTGTTCATATCTTTATATTGGAGAAACAAATCCTTGCTGGTTGTTTTCGGATTGCAAACAATCTAATACCGTTACAGGCTTCATTGGTGAAGATAGAATAAATCATACACCTGATTATGATATTATAAAGTACAAAGGTCATGAATACTTGCTGTATAACAAAAATTATAAAAAGAGTAGTTGGTACGAAGCTAGAGACACGTGCCGAAGTAAAAACAAGTATCTTCTTACTTTTGACAACAATGAAAAAATTGACTTTTTTAACAGGATAGTCCAAACTAAAAAGATCAGTAAGTTATAGTCTGTTTCACAAAACTTATGTCAAACTCCCATTGGTTGGGCATATCACAAGTTCAAGGATACATATAACTTGATCATGTGATCATTCTTAACCAATAAGGAAGAATCAAATTTAAAAATGGCAGTTTAGTACTCACTAAAATATTCCTAAAATAAAGTATTAACCACATACAAACAAATAAACAAATAAAACTTAAAAAAGTTTAAAATTGAACATATTTAAAGTAGCCAAAAAAGAAATTAGAAACTTGAACCAAAAGTGGGTCCAAAACTGAACCCTGACCGGGCTACTTTTCAATTGTGCATGTGTAACAATGATGTAATGGCTGCAGACAGGTCAATAGCCAATAGGAGTTTGTAATAAGTTTTGTAAAACAGACTGTAGTGGTTGTGCCGAAGTCGTGATTGTGTTACATTTTAATTATTTTGAATGTCTCTTACAGCGGTGTGGATAGGATTAGAAACATATGTTGAAGTTGCAAACAGTAACAAGTACATACATTGGCGCTGGACTGGAACAGGAAATCCTATAACTACCAACAATTGGTGCGATCATGGCACACTACAGAAAGAAGCAATGTGTGGTTACATAACACTTGACACCATGTGTTGGATGTCAGAAAGGTGCATACAACATACCATAACAAGTTTTATTTGTGAAGATAAAAATGCCACAGCCAAAATCCCCACCATTGCTGCAGTTCAAAAACCAGACTCAAGCATTACTACACCTGACGGTAGTCGCTATTATTTCTATGAAAGTACAGTCAGTCAATCAGAAGCAAATGCTATATCTCGACAAAATGGACAGAATCTTGTCACTATTGACGATGTACAAACATGTGCTTTCCTTACGGCTGAAATTAAAAGAAAAAACAAAAGTAAGTCACAATGAGTTATGCGAATTGCAACATGTAATTTAAATTTCATTCAATTTTTAGATTATTGGATTGGTACTGAAGCTTATCCAGTACAATACAAAGAGTATGACTATGAGCATGTATATTGGAAGTGGAACAATACTGGCCTCAATATAGCGTATGAAAATTGGTGTCCAAATCAAGTAACCACAAAGGAATTTCCTTGTTCATTTGTTAATGCTGCAGATACAAATGCTTGCTGGGTGTTTTCAAATTGCCAAAAAAATAGTGCTGTTACAGGTTTCATCAGCGAAGATAGAATCAATCATACGCCTGATTACGATATTATCATATACAAAGGTCATGAATACTTGTTTTACAATAAAAATCGTAAAAGAAGCAATTGGTATGAAGCTAAAGAAACATGTCGAAGTAAGAACAAGTATCTGCTTATTCTTGACAGTCATGAAAAAATGGACTTTTTCAACAGAATATTCCGAACTAAAAATATGAGTAAGTTAGTAATACTTATCAAGGGTGACGCATTCCGACGACAAAATGTTCTAAGGGCAAAATATAATTTTTGCCCTAATGGCGAAACCAAATTTCGCATTAGTCCCAATGGCGACAAACAAACTCGAAACTATCCTAATGGCAAAATTCTAGATTTTGCCATTAGGTCCTAAACCAAACAATTCTAATGGCGAAATAAAAAATTGAATTTTGCCAAAATTAGCATTTTGTCATTAGGACTGCTTGCAAACCATCCTAATGGCGATAAGCAGTGAATAACATTACTAATGGCGAAAATGTCCATTTCGCCCTTGGAAATTTTTGCCGTTGGAACATCATCTCTTATTAAGTCTAAAATTTCTCAAACTTTAATTGTTTTAAATGTGCCTTACAGCTGTTTGGATCGGATTAGAAACCTACTATCAAATTGTAGACGATAACCAGTACATGTATTGGCACTGGGCTGGATTAGGATATAACATAAGTTCCAACAATTGGTGTGATCCAGATACTCAGCAGAATGAAGCTATGTGTGGTTACATCGCATTTGATACCATGTGTTGGATGCCAGAAAGGTGCATCGAAAATAACATAATGAGTTTTGTTTGCGAAGATAAAAACGCCACTGCCAAAAGACCTATCCTTGCTGCAAATCAAAAGCCGGTCTCTAACATTACCGCAGTTGATGGTACTCGCTATTATTTCTACCACAACACAGTTGATCAAACGGAAGCAAATGCAATATGTCGACAGAATGGACACAATCTTGTTACTATTGACGATGTGAAAACATCTGTTCTTCTTACGGCAGAAATTAAAAATAAAAATAAAAGTAAGTACACAATGAGGCATAATTGAATGTAAAATATGTGTAATTAACATTTAAAAATTTGAAGTGGATACCGCCAGCAGGGCGGGATTAACCATTAAACAACATTAGCACGTGCTTAGGACATCACGGGAAAAAGGGCACCAAACATGTTCAATACGTCGATAATTGCTATACATTTTTAATTAGACATAAATAAGGGCACATACAATCTATTAAGCGCTTAGGAATTAATCCGGCCTTGACTTCCATTAGTCGCAATCACAAATAGAACTGGTACTAGCCATCTTCAAACTGCTGCTGCCAGTAGCAAATACTATTGGCACTAAATTAGCTTTTTACAAATTGCTAGCATTACACCCCATCTATAATAATCTTCAAATTTCAGTCAGTAGCAATTGGTAGCTATCATATTCATAATGCCTCTAATCAGTAGCAATTGAAAGCATTCATCTAGCAATGCTATCAGGCAGTAGCAACAATACCACGACACTACCGCCAATTTTTTACTGCCAAGGTTTTTACCGCCAACGCGATACCGCCAATTTTTTACCGCCAAACTCCTACCGCCAATTTTATACCTCCAAATTTTTACCGTTGACGCAATTTTACCGCCAACGCAATACCGCCAATTTTTTACTGCCAACGTAATACTGCCAATTTTTTATCGCCAAATCAACTGGCAGCAATCATCTAGCAAAGCTTCCATTTTGTAGTAATTGACATAAGTCATTTAAAAGTGTTATACACCTGGCAGTAATATTTTCCATTTAAAATTCAATCAATTTTTAGATTATTGGATTGGAGCAGAAGCTTATGACGTTCAATACCAACATCAAAAATATGTGTATTGGAAGTGGAACAACACCAACCTGGATTTAGCATATGAAAATTGGTGTCCACACCAGATTGCAGCAGCGGATCTTCAATGTTCATTTTTTCAGTCTAAGGATGCCTGCTGGATGTTTTCAAATTGCAAAAAAAGTAATACTGTTACAGGCTTCATCGCAGAAGACAGAATAAAACATACGCCAGATTACGATGTTATAAAGCACAAAGGTCATGAATACTTGTTTTACAATAAAAATCACAAAAAAAGCAGTTGGTACGAAGCTAGAGATGCATGTAGAAGTAAGAACAAGTATCTTCTTATTCTTGACAGCACTGAAAAAATTCAATTTTTCAACAAAATATTCCAATCTAAAAGGATCAGTAAGTGATTTTTTGGAGTACCGTATTTCATCGATTAAAAGCCGCCCTCGAATAGTGACCGCAGCTAAAAATTAAGGCCACAATTAAACGAAAATGAACTTGGAAAAAACATTCCACATTCATTTCACAGTTGTAATGTTTGTTCTATGTATGTTTTGAATTTCAAAACGAGCATAGAATGAATAAAAAAACTGAAAAACAGCCACTGCTTCCTGTAGTAGCCGGGGCCAAGAGAGGCGATTTGTAATAAAAGCCGCGACTTTTAATCGAATAATAATGTTGTTATAATATTATTATAATTGTTTTGAATATCTCTTGCAGCTGTCTGGATAGGATTAGAAACATACTATCAACTAGTAAACGATAACAAGTTTGTGTTTTGGCGTTGGTCTGGAACAGGATTCAATGTAACTTTCAACAACTGGTGTGATCAAAACACAGAGCAGAATGAAGGAATGTGTGGTTACATAACACTTAATACTATGTGTTGGAAGGCAGAAAAATGCATTCAAAATAACGTAATGAGTTTTGTTTGTCAAGACAAAAATGCTAATCCCAAAACTCCAACCACTATGCATATCACACCTTATAAACCGGACACTAGCATTAGTACAGACGATGGTACTCGCTACTATTTCTATGACAATACAGTGAGTCAACCAGAAGCAAATGCAATATGTAGACTAAATGGGCACAATCTTGTCACTATTGACAATGTGCAAACAAGTGCTTTTATTACGGCAGAAATTAAAAGGAAAGACAGAAGTAAGTGTTCAATGGGACATATTTAGTTAGAGGTTTGGTGATTACGTTTTTTAACTTCAAATAACTTACAACTTATAACTTCAGGGTTTATGGTTTTCTTTCAATTTCTCGCTACAATTATTGGTGGAAAAAAGAAACGGTCCGGACTCTGAGAAGTCGCAAGCCAAGACTCCAACAGAACCCGAAACGTGCACTGTTGGAGTTCCCGGTAGCTTAAAGGTAGAGCACCCGTCCAGCAAACGGGGGATCTGGATTCAACTCCCGGCTCGCTACTCCTCAGAATCCAGGCTGTTTTGTTTTTCCAAAACCATAACCCCCGAATTTAACTGTATTCCTGCAATTACCAATGATATATTAAACTTATAACTTATAACTGATAGATATAAGTTATAAGTTGTTGATTACGTTTATACGTTCAGAAGAGAAGTAGAATAAATTCCGTGTTTATTCAACCGCGTCTATTCATCAGTTGCACATTTAAAATTCCACACTTGATCAATTTCTGTATTTGAATCCGCGGTTAGTAATAACCGAGTAAAATACACTGAATTCTGCGCTTAATCATTCTGCGTTTATTATCATTTTCTATTCAGAATGTAACTTACAAAAACAAATTATAAGTTAAAAGTTATTTGAAGTTAAAAATTGTAATTGCCAAATTTCTAATATAAATTATGTTAATTACAAATTTGACATTTAATTTGAATTTAATTCCATTTTTAGATTATTGGATTGGTACGGAAGCTTATACTGTTCAATACAAAGAATATGACTATGAGTATGTATATTGGAAGTGGAACAACACTGGCCTCAGTGTAGCATATGAAAATTGGTGTTCTGACCAAAGAGCAACAAAGGAATTTCCTTGTTCTTTTGCTAACGCTGCAGAACCAAATGCTTGCTGGATGATTTCAAATTGCGAGAAAAGTAATACCGCTAAAGGATTTATTTGTGAGGATAGAATCAATCATACACCTGATTACGATATTGTAATGTACAAAAGTCATGAATACTTGGTTTACAATAAAAATCGTAAGAAAGGTAATTGGTACGAAGCTAGAGAAATATGTCAAAGTCAGAACAAATATCTTCTTATTCTTGACAACAATGAAAAAATTGACTTTTTCAACAGAATATTCCGACCTAAAAGGATGAGTAAGTTATCGATTTCTATAAAACATTAATTTTAATACATTTTCTTTGTTTTGAACTTCTCTCACAGCTATTTGGATAGGATTAGAAACCTACTTTCACGTTGTAAATGATAACATGTACACAAATTGGCACTGGGCTGGAACAGGACACAATGTAACTTCCAGCAATTGGTGTGATCGCAACAGTCTGCAGAAAGAAGCAATGTGTGGTTACATTACACTTGACACCATGTGTTGGATGCCAGAAAAATGCGTCAAAAATAACATAATGAGTTTTGTTTGTGAAGATAAAAATGCCACTGCCAAAACCCCTACCACTACCACTACCACAGTTTATAGACCGGACTCTAGTGTTACTACCGATGATGGTATTCGCTATCATTTCTATGACAATGCAGTGAGTCAACCAGAAGCTAATACAATATGTCGACAAAATGGACAAAACCTTGTCACGATTGATGATGTGAGCACAAGTGATTTTCTTACAGCAGAAATTAAGAAGAAACAGAAAAGTAAGTAATAATTGATAAAGAAGACGTTAGGTTGATTTGTCCACAGCCGATTCGTCGGCAGTTTTCGGTTTTTACCGTTTTCAGCATCGCCACAATACCATTACCATCTGGTAAGAGATTGCCAACTGTAGCTACAGTTGGCAAGGTAAATAAACAGGTAGCCATCTTGGCTGCTAGATCAAGAACAGTAAGGAGGTGTTTTCCTTTGTCTCCTCATTTACATTACTATATCATGGACAAGATGTAGTAAACTGTGTGCTGGTAAATCCAATCTATTCATATTGGATTTCCGAGATTTTACTCTAGTAAATATACGCATAGTCTAACCTAACCTAATCCATGCCTAGCCTAACCTAACCTTACTATTTCTATCTTTTCGACAAAATGGCGTCGACGAATTGTCCAAACACCGATGAAAAAATATAAACCGTGTTAATTGCAAATTTAACATTTAATTTGAATGCCATTAATTTTTTAGATTTTTGGATTGGCGCAGAAACTTATGCCACAAAACCTGAGCAGAATGAAGCGTTGTATTCGAGGTTGCTTGGAGGTTGGAATAGTGAGTATGTGCATTGGAAGTGGAATAACACAGGCCTCGATATTACATATGAAAACTGGTGCCCAAACCAGATGACCAAAGAGGAGCTTCGTTGTTCGTATATTGATACGATAGAAAGGAATGCTTGTTGGATGTATTCAAATTGCGAAAAAACTAGTGCTGTTACAGGCTTCATTGGCGAAGATAGAATAAACCATACAGCTGATTATGATATTGTAAAGTACAAAGATCAGGAATACTTGCTTTATGATAAAAACCGTAAAAACAGGAGTTGGTACGAAGCAAAAGAAATATGTCGAAGTAAGAACAAGTATCTTCTTACTCTTGACAGCAGTGAAAAAATTGACTTTTTCAACAGGATATTCCGAACTAAACGCAAGAGTAAGTTAGTAGTCTCATTCATAAAGTTATTGGATCAAATGTCCTGACCCTATGGGCATCAGAGCCCGACAATACCAATGCGATGGGTATCCATGGGTAGCCACCGCTGACAAACGCTAGGGTCTGCCCACCCATGGCCACCCATAACCCAGAAGTTCTGTCGTCAGTCCACCATACCCAAATTCCCATACACATTGTGCACACCGCTAGCAGGTCGTCGACCAATATCTGACCGTCGAGAGCGGTCTGAATCAGCACCTTGAGCCCACTGCCCATTGGACAAATTTAACAACTGCACATTAAACTTGACTTTATGAATTGTGATTTCTTTTAAGTAGTAATGTAGTGCATTTTAATTTTTTTGAATATCTCTTACAGCTGTTTGGCTGGGATTACAAACTTACAGACTAAGTGGTGTTAAGGATGTACATTGGCACTGGACTGGAACAGGACGTGATATAGCAAACGATAATTGGTGTGCTCACAGCACTTCACTAAAGGAAGCAATGTGTGGCTATGTAACAATTGGCCACATGTGTTGGATGGTTGAAAAGTGCTTTCAAAACAACATAATGAGTTTTGTTTGTGAAGATAAAAATGCCTTTACTGAAATCTCTATAACCACCCCAGAAGAAAATACCATTTCTACCATTACAACAGGTGATGGTGTCCACTATTATTTGTATGACAATACAGTAAGTCAGACAGAAGCCAATGAAATATTACGACAACATGGACAGAATCTTGTTACTATTGACAATGTGCATACGGATGCTTTTCTTATAGCAGAAATTAAAAAGAGAGACAGGAGTAAGTATACAAGAACACATGGTTGATTATTAAAGGTCAAGTGCACTGAGTTGTTTTCAGTAAAATCCAAAGGAAATAACATAAAAACCTAAAATAGTTAATTAAGAAATTAAATTGTTGCATTTATGGTATTGTAATTGTTGATCCAATTTTTATTGTTGACGGTGCAATGCATCATGGTCCCAGCTTATTTGTCCTATGTCATCAGTCTTAATTTGCTCCCCATTTCAAATTTTACTTCTGGAAATTTCCCGGTAACCCGTGCTGGACTTGCCCGGCATGGATGATGGATGGCTAGCCCAGCAGACTACCGGAAATTTCTCAATATAAAAATTTTTCCCAATCCAGCCCTGATTTTAGACAACCGGTATTGTAAAGTTTTGTAATTGTCATTTTAACATCATAAATATAACAATTCGCTTTTTTATTAACGCGTTTAAGGTTATTATCTTGTTTACTTTTAGAATTTGATAAAAATACACTCAGTGCATTTGACCTATAAATTTGCTAATTGTTTAGCCCATAAATAATTCTATTTAATTAAATGTCTAGATTATTGGATTGGTGCAGAAGCTTACACAATGAAATATGCAGACAATGAGTATTTGTATTGGAAATGGAACAACACGGGCCTGGATATGGCATATGTAAATTGGTGTCCGGGCCAGCTTCCAACGAAGTACGGTCATTGCGCCTTTTATAATGCTGCAGGAACAAATGCTTGCTGGATGTTTTCCACTTGTCACAAAGCTAATACGGTGTCAGGCTTCATCGGTGAAGATAGACTGAATCACACAGCTGATTATACTATTGTAATGTACAAAGGTCAGGAATACTTTCTGTATAATAAAAATCACAGAAAGGGAAGTTGGTACGAAGCTAAAGACATTTGTAAAAGAAAGAATAAGGAGCTTCTTACTCTTGACAACAATGACAAAATTGACTTTTTCAACAGAGTATTACAAGCTAGAAATATGAGTGAGTTACTGATTTTGATTGTGTAGCAATTGACTTACATATTTACTGTTTTCAATATCTTTTACAGCTGTTTGGATGGGATTAGAAACTTATGTTCGAGAAGTAACCGGTCACAAACATATTTATTGGCGCTGGAGTGGAACAGATCACGATATAACTTACAACAATTGGTGTCCACACAGCACTCTGCTAAAAGAAAATATGTGTGGATATATCATGCTTGATCATACGTGTTGGATGGCAGAAAAGTGTTCAAGAAATGACATAATGAGTTTTGCTTGTGAAGACAAACAAGCCGTTACCAACATCCATATCACTTCAGGAATTTATAACCCAGTCTCTTACATTAGCACAGCAGATGGTATTCACTATTATTTCTATGACATTACAGTAAGTCAAGCAGAAGCAAATGCAATATGTTGGAAAAATGGACATAACCTAGTCACTATCGACGATGCATACACATATGCTTTCCTTACGACAGAGATTAAAAATAAAAATAGAAGTAAGTGTGTGAGACAGAGATTTCTCGTTATTTGCGCTCAATTGGACACTTTTTAGCTCTTTTTGCCTTTTTGTCTTTTTTTGCAAAAAAATCAAGGCAAGTCTTCAGCCGTTGCAGATTTGCATGTTCCAACGTGCGTGGCGATGAAACGTATGTCGTCAATACGGCCATTTATTTCATTGCCTGGATCGTTTGGCAATGTAATGCATGGCGATGAAATGACAAGACACAATTGTGGGCCTGTCGTCTCATCGCTTAGTGCGCTAGGCAATGAAACAAGAGGCGATGAAGTGATCTGACAGCAACCCTAGTCATATCGGGCCATGTATAACGCGCCATTTATAAGTTATAAGTTGAACGTATAAAAATGCAATCGCCAAAATTTAATTGCAAAGTTGGCTTTTAATTTCAATTTAATTTAATTTATAGATTATTGGATTGGCGCTGAAGCTTATTCCGTGAAAGAAGAGGAGGAAGAATATGTATATTGGAAGTGGAACAACACCGGTCTTGATATAGCTTATGAAAATTGGTGTCCAAACCAGATCACTTCAGATAATTTAAAGTGTTCATATGTTAATGCTGAAACCACAAATGCTTGCTGGATGTTTTCCAACTGTCAGAAATCTAACACTATTACAGGCTTCATTGGCGAAGATAGAATGAATCACACCATTGATTACACTATTGTAAAGTACAAAGGGCATGATTACTTGGTGTACAATAAAAACCGTAAGAAAAGTAGTTGGTTCGAGGCAAGAGGTGTATGTCACAGTAAGAATAAGGAGCTTCTTACTCTTGACACCATTGACAAAATTGACTTTTTCAACAGAATATTCCGAACTAAAAATATGAGTAAGTTTGTTAGCTTTACGATCTACTGATTTTCTCATATCTTTTGACATCTTTTACAGCTGTTTGGATCGGATTAGAAACCTACTACCAGATAGAAACAGATAACAAGTTCTTGTATTGGCACTGGGTTGGAACAGGACAGGACGTAACATACTACAATTGGTGTCCTCACAGTACTGATCTGAAAGAATCTATGTGTGGGTATGTCACACTTGATTCCATGTGTTGGATGTCAGAAGCATGCACAAATGTCATGATGAGTTTTGTTTGTGAAGATAAACAAGCCACTACCACCAAGCCCACCACTACTACCACAACCACTACTATTACCACAATTCCTACCACTACTATAACTGCTGCAACTATTGATGGTAGTCAATATTATTTCTATGAGATTAAAGTAAATCAAGAACAAGCAAATGCAATATGTCGACAAAATGGGCACAACCTTGTCACAATTGATGATGTACTGGCATCCGTATACATTACGAATGAAATTAAAAGGAGAAGAAAAAGTAAGTACCTACACAATAGAGGTCTGGCGTTTACGTTTTTTAATTTCAAATAACTTACAACTTATAATTTGTTTTTATAAATTACATTCTGTCAGGGACGTCTCTGGCTTGTCTGCTGCTGGGGTGCAAGCTATGTGCCACCGCCCTTTACCCGTGGCAAAAAAAATTTCAACTTAAAAAAAGGTCATTTGGGGTCCAAGGCCGCCCCCTGAAGCCAGCCGACAGGGTGCAAACTTGCGCGCTGCCGCGCCTTTTTATAAGCAAAAAAAAATTTCAAAACTAAAAAAAAAGTTGCTTGGGGCCCGAGGCCCAGTGGCGTAGCTAGAACTTTTGCCGCCCAGGGCGGTCTCTGGGTTTGCCGCCCCACTCTCTAAAAATGTTTGCAAAAAACTTGCAAAATTTTGTCAAAATTGGCAAAATTTTGCAGATTTTTGAAAAATTTTGCGCTCTTTTTGGTGTTTTTATGCAAAATTTTGCATTTATCTGCAAATTTTGCGTTTGACTGCAAAAGTTTTCACATTTTTGAAAAATTTTGCAGAAGATTTTGTCAAGTGCCGCCCCCAAAAAAGTGCCGTCTGGGTCATTCGTTCTACGTTCATGGGGACATTAAATACGGCACGCACACCAAATTTTTCAGAGCGACTGTTAATCACAAAAATACGGTAACCGCCAAACCTCTACTAGGTTGATTATGTAGATTGTTGAGATTTAATTCAATTTAATTACTCCTTTAGATTATTGGATTGGTGCTGAAGCTTACTTGGTGAAAATTGGGGGGAATGATTATGTGCATTGGAAGTGGAACAACACCGGCCATGATATAGCATTTGAAAATTGGTGTCCAAACCAGGTGGCAACGGAGGAACTTCCTTGTGCATTTATTAATTCAGCAGCCCCAACTGCTTGCTGGGTTTTTTCAAATTGCCAAAAAAGTGATTACGTTACAGGCTTCATTGCTGAAGACAGAAAGAAACCCGGGCCTGATTATGAGGTTGTATTGTACAAAAGTCATGAGTACTTCCTGTACAGGAAAAATTATAATTGGTATAACGCTAGAGACGAATGTCGGAGTAAGAATATGAATCTTCTTACTCTTGACACTAATGAAAAAATTGACTTTTTCAACGGATTACTGCAAACAAAAAAAATGAGTAAGTTATAGTCTGTTTCACAAAACTTATGACAAACTCCCATTGGCTATTGACCTTTCCGCAGCCATTATATCATTGTTACATATGCACAACTGAAAAGTAGTGCAAAAAAATGCACTTATTCACCACAAGAAGACGCTGATTGACAATAGCATCAATAGAAGCAACCTTGACCGGTTAGCCCGGTCGGGGTTCAGTTTTAGACCCACTTTCGGTTCCAATTTCTAATTCTTTTTCTGGCTACTTTAAATATGTTCAAATTTAAACTTTTTTAATTTTTTTTTAATATTTATTTGTATGTGGTTAATACTTTATTTTAGGAATATTTTAGTGAGTACTAAACTGCCATTTTTAAATTTGACTCTTCCTTATTGGTTGAGAATGATCACATGATCAAGTTATATGTATACTTGAGCTTGTGATATGTCCAACCAATGGGAGTTTGTCATAAGTTTTGTGAAACAGACGATAGTGATTTTGATAATGTAGTAATTTCCTTGTTTCCTAATTGTTTTCAATATTTTCTTACAGGTGCTTGGGCAGGATTAGAAACTTACATTGACTTAGTTAATGGTAACAAGTACGTGTATTGGCGCTGGGCTAGTACAGGACAAGACATAGCATACAAAAATTGGTGTCCAACCAGCAGTCTAACAAAAGAAGCAATGTGTGGCTACATCTCGCGTGATTCCATGTGTTGGATGGCAGAAAAGTGTACAGTTAGCGACGTAATGGGTTTTGTTTGTGAAAATAAATATGCTGCTACCCAACATGCAGGATTATTACAGCACTATGCAGCAATGCCTTATCGAAAAGGAGGTTAAGGGAATTAAGACTGTTGCAATAATTAATAAATCTCGTAATCGCCTAAATAAAGATGTATTTAAAAATAAATTCAATTTAACATTATGATTTCGTATAAAGATAAGTGAGAGAGAGAAAAATAAAAGTAATTAAAAAGGGTTGCCAACTCCTAATTTGTCCAAAAGCGTACAAATAAAAATGGACACAAAGAAATGGAAGCATTCCTTTGATTTAACCCAAACATTCATGATTGAGTATGAAGAGAACAAAACATTAAGGGAAAGTAAAGAGGGATTACATATTAATAGGATGATCTGTGAAGGTAGATACATGAATGGCAACAGGGGAGGAAAAGATACAAAGTGGTGTTTCACCACACTGTATCCAGACCAAGCTATTGACTTCAAATCTAAAATCACAGCTGTAGAAGAGGCCGAGAAAAATGGAACCATTCTACTAAACAAGGACACAAACAACACTATAGACACGTCCAAACCAGAGGATAATCCGACGGTAAGGAGAAGCGAACGCAATAAGAACGCGCAAAAACGTCGGGCGATAGCAGACGACCAGAGTTCTTAAATGCGATCACGTTACGCATACGTTCTGGAAAATGATACGTACACCTTTTGTGAACGTATTTTGTCAAGAACATATACAAAAACGTACAGAATACCGAGTATATATTCGTACCAGATAGTAAAGATCCTCATAACACCCACTGAGGAACACCTGCAATGGTCGAAAACGTTTTGGGTATTGACCAACTTTATTAGCGTATTCTAAAATATGTCGAAGGTAGTATTATTAAAAATTAACTAAAGTTACGCGGAAGTAGATGTTTAAAGAAATGGAAGGGCAGGTGAGAAAATGCAAATTTTTTTTAGATTTTAAGACAGCTGTGTACCATTTTGAGTAGCACTGTCTTAGAGGACAATGGTTAAATAGGGATTGGTTTTAGTTGGTGGAAGTCCAGCAAAAAATAATCCGGATGAATTGAAAAAATTCCATTTTGCCAATTGAAAGGTAAATACTATTTTCACAGCAATGGTGTTTTGGTCACCTGACAATTTCTAAATAACGTAATTCCTCTCCATTAGTATGCGGGTCAAATTTCGATTTTGTAGTTAGAGCGCCCGCGTTCTAGAAAATACTGAAATTTGTTATCAATTGACCTGTTCATATGTCGACCGCTAAACTATGTGTCCTGAAATTCATCTAAAATTTTTCACCATATGCAGAAGTATATGCACTAACTGCATTCAAAAAATTTTAAGTGTTTGATTATGCTTCATTTTCCCATGTTTCATGTTTGTTGTAGAGCGGTTGCATTCATTTGCAAAATACCTGCTATAAAGTGGACTTGCACAACAACTCAATCAATTGTATATATATACATGATTTTAAATAGTCCAAAAGTCACTTTTCGGAAGTGTTTAGAAAACACAAAACAAAATACAAAACTCTTTCACTCAAAAAGTAACAAAAAACCAGCAAAATTTCAAGATTTAAAAACTTTGCAATTTACTAATTCGCGATTACTTGCATGAATTTTAGCAATCGTGTAAAGTAATTGTGATTTAAATGTTGAAAATCGTGCACAAGCGAAAATGAGTTGTAATGAAAGTAGAACAAATGTTTTGCATTCATTTTGCATTCACTCCGTTCGTTTTGAGTCTCAATACATTTCCGCAAAATCACGCTAAACAGCAAAAATCACCAAAGATCGCAACAAACCGCAGACCGTATACGTAACAAATACCGTATACGTAGTTATGTATACACCGTATGTTTTTGATGAAAATCGAACAATTTCTGTTCAATTTGGGTCACTTTGGTTACCCATAAAACACCATATTAAAAAACTTCAATATAACAAATTCTGATATTACAAATTATTCATTATAAAGAATACGTTTCTATGAACACTTAATACCCACAAAACCCTTGTTGCAACAATTTTGAAAATAAATCACATGGCTCAATTGGTCACATGGTATGTGCCAGAAACACTTTATTTTTGAAAATTTACCACTAGCTTCAACAATGTTCCCTGGTGTTTTGACGACCAATGAGAACGGCGTAACAAAACGGCCATCCTTCGTCCGACCAATCCCGAAGCACGTAACAAACCCCATTCGTCTTTGGATTGGTGGCTGTAGGTGGCTGCATTCACCATTTTGATAATGCACGCTTGTCCTTTGCCCCATCCGTTGTGGGTTTTCACAACCAAAATACAAAATGGCATTTTGATCCCATTCGAACTCTTCAGGGTCGTTTCTCCAATTTTGTATCGGTAAATTCCCTCATAAAATACACCTCGCGCTTGAGTAATTGTCAAATTTAGGTCAGCACTCATCTTTTTGACAGATAAGATTCCTGCAAACCTAATTATTTGACAATTACTCAAGCGCGAGGTATATTACTAAAAAATACTTTAAAAACATAAATTCAAACAAAAATCACCACATGTATGAATAAATAATGTTTTTCATTATAAACAAAAATTTATTTCCAGTTACAGATCTGAAAAAACTTCAGTACTGTAGTTTGTTCTAACAAACTTTCATTAGGTGCATTCAATTTCGAAATCAAGAAGTACCTGTTGTTACTTAAGTTACTTATCTTCCTTATGCAAAAGAAAGAAAATGTACTTTTAAATGAACGCACTAATAATTTTTACTTTTGAATTATTCGCACATGCAGACATTTACGGCCTTTTTTACAGTTAGAATGGCCCTTTTACGGTAAAAACAAACGTTTTAGTGTAAAAACAAACGTTTTAACGGCTAAAACGGCCCGTTTATGGTAAAAACGACCCAAACTCTAATTACTAACCCAAAAGTAAAAACCAAAAGGAAGATAAGTGACCCAATTGGTACCTTTTGCATAAATACCTTTTGGCACTTTCCTTTTGGAAGAAATGACTTTTTTTTACGTCACTTCCGATTTGCATAAGGAAGATAAGTAACAAAAGGTACTTATAGATTTCGAAATTGAACGCACCTATTAAAACAAACAGGTATCTCAGATCCCTTGCGATTCATTACGACGATTCGACAAACCGCAAAAAAGTCAACACAAACTCACTTGCTGACAATTTATTCACCAAAACTTCTATATACAAATCAATGAATTAAATGGAATGTCATATAATACAACGATGAAGAAGGGGCAGGCAACTTACCCACACACCCTTTAGTCAATAATCAGTGTTATAATTACACCCCTACTGACCAGCCTTCTCTCTGCAATAAGCAGTTCAAAATGAACAAGAAATACTTTTCCGTTAAAAAAATACCAAAATACAAAAAAATCAAACTTAATCAACAATAACAAGGGACAATGATGTGGGCCCTGGTAATTTCGACCGTTGTCTTCATCCGACTTCCTGGGGGCGCTGAACTACACACAACACACATATACACACAACCAAACCGAGGGTTCCATTTGTCGTCTCAACAACCCCTCGGCGACATTTTCATCTAAAAATAAGTCCTTCAATTGGCAGCAAAATCTTCCACGTCTTCATCCGTTCTTCTTCCGGTCGCCAATAAATCAACACTTAAAACAGTTCTGCAAAACACAGCTGGAGAAGCGAAATTTATCCAGGACCCACGTCAGAACCCCCCCAAATGCGCCTTCCAATCGGATCTTCTCTTTTTGGCCATTGGACATTTTCTCTCGGTATTTCCTTTTTCCAGACATTTTTTTTTTTTTTTTTAGAAAAACAAAATTTGAAAATGATAATAATAATAATAATAATAATAATAATAATGATCAAAAAAATGAAAAGCCAATCAATGCATCAAATAAATTTGATTGTTTTCAGGCGCAAAAACTAGCAGCACTTTGCTTGCAGTCGATCTTTTCTTTGTCAATGACAACAACCCTATTAAGCCCCAGGAATTTGACGCACTCGTCCGTACTGCAGAAGCCCAGCTCATTTTCTACATATGATACTGCCATACTGGGGCGGTATCTAGAGAATACACGGGACATAAAAAGAAAAATGCATGTTAAAACAAAATTAAGTCAAGGTAGTGTTATTAACAAACCACAACAATAGGATTTTTTTTTTTTTTTTTTTTTTTTGTTTTTTTTTTTTTTTTTTTTATTTTTTTTTTTTGGGTTAATTTGGAATTATAAAATAAATTTATTTTTTTTCATTTTGTAATAATGTATATATATATTATAATTTTTTTTTTTTTGTGAACTTACCTGTTCATATACCTGAAGAAAAGTACTTACTCAGATTATATATGTAAAGAAATGTTTATAATTACAGACAAAGGAATTGCAGGTATTGCAATACGAGATTTCTGTAATGGGATGCACAAGTTGGAATTTCAGAAATTGGATTAATTTTGGGAGGGATGGCGGTGGGATGGTAAATATCAAAAGCGGGCAAACTTTGGAACTTGGGATACTAAGTGTTTTTTTTTTTACCCATGCTAAGTGATCAGGGTCACTATACCTTCCAAACCAAAAAATTCAGTTTTAGGTAAAAAAAAATTCATTTTTAAATCAAAAAAATTCATTTTTAGGTAAAAAAAAAATTCATTTTAGGTCAAAAAAATTCATTTTTAAGTAAAAAAATTCATTTTTAAGTAAAAAAAATTCATTTTTAAGTAAAAAAATTCATTTTTAGGTCAAAAAATTTATTTTTAGGCAAAAGAGAGCAACTAAAAACAAAAAAATAGTTTTTTATGCCAAAAAATGCAATTTTAAACTCAAAAAATTCAATTTTAAACACAAAAAATTCAATTTTAAACACAAAAAATTCAATTTTAAACCTAAAAAATTCAATTTTAAACCCAAAAAAATCATTCATGGCCAAAAAAATTCATTTTCAGACCGAAAATTTCAATTTTAAGACAAAAGTATTTCATTTTTGACCAAAACATGCAATTTTTGACCATAAACATGCAATTTTGACCATAAACATCCAATTTTTGACCAAAAAACATTTACTTTTTGACCAAAAAACATTTACTTTTTAACCAAAAAACATTTACTTTTTGACCAAAAAACATTTACTTTTTGACCAAAAAACATTTACTTTTTGACCAAACACATCCAATTTTAACCCTAAAATTAATTTAAACCCAGAAAGTGTTTTTATTTTTTTCTTCATGTAATTCCTTTGTCTACCCACAACTTTTGACTTCAATCTCAATTATTTTTATCCAATTCTTCCAACAAAAAAAAAAAAATTAATCAAATGAAATAATCAAAAAGTACAATCATTTCCATACATTTTTAGTCAAATTTTAACCTAAAAATTAAATGTATAAAAACGTTTCCAGCCTCAGTTTCAATAACCAACCCGGTATTACGAGCCAAAGTTGCATTTCCCTAACCACGCGTTTACATCCCTACCAAAATTATCCATTTAATTGTTGCATTCACTTACAGAAAGACCTTAAACCACTACCCATCAACAAATTCAAAATTCAAAAAGGTTATTAGTACGAACCCTACAAAGCAAAGCTGTTAAATTGCAATTCCTTTGTCGACACACTACAAAAACAAAAAGTAACAAAAAAGGCTCGTGTTTTACGTACGACTTGATAATGGTCTTAAGCGCGTTCTTGCGTTCCCGATCTGCGAACCAATCGATCAGGAAACCAGACATCTTAGGAGCTACTCGGTGCAATCTGAAAAACTTATGATAATTGTTTAGGGCCCAGGCAGAGCGCAGCTGTAATGCGTGACTGATGGTTTCATCCCTTTTGTCTTCGTTTGATAACGACGCCATTGTGGTTGTCAAATCTGTACAAATAAGTAATTAGAAAATGCAAATTACATTTTGGGGATTTCACGCAGCTCATTATAATCCATTTTTTTAGTTTAAATTATTTCCAAATAATAACTCGTTCAAACTGCGCATGTGCATAGGTTAAAATAATTCTCTCCAGATGGCGTAAAAGTATCGTATTCCTTCGATTAAGAGCCGCTCTTGAATAGTAGCCGCAACTACAATTCGAGGTTTTTACAGAATTATGTACTATTTTCATTAAAAAACGTGATTTTTAAGCGAAAATAAATACTACTTTGATTGAAAAGCGACATTTTTCATAGAAAATAATTTGATTTTCCGTAAAAATGTGATATTTGACCGAATACTGTACACTCGTTACGTATCAAATACGGTACAAAAATAATAAAAGCTGCAACTGAAAGTGCCAGTTTGGAATAAGAGCGGCGGTAAACATTAGTGCAAATGGCGCCCGATTTGATGATCTATCGCCTCAACTACCTATTTCTTCGATTTAAAGTCGCCCTCAATTACAAGTCGCAGCAAAAGATCAACACAGTTGCCCTCAAATATAAGCCGCGGCTAATATTTGAGGGCAACTTGTATTTGTATTTTGCAGTTAAACTTGTAGGTTCTTTGCCTAAAAGTTGGATTTTCTAATGTTAGAGGACGTAGTTAAGACGTAACAACTAACATTACGTCATGATCGACGATCGTACAAAACGTCGTCATGACATAAATGAGAACGTTTAGACGACGTAATGTCACGTGAAACTCGACAGCTTCCTCCCGATGATGGTAACGCCTGGCCATCGTCTGTGGCCAGAAGCCGCTACGACGTAGCCAATCCTCCTGATTGATGCCACTGTGCGTGATGCAAATTCCGTGCAGATTCACGATGAAGAGCATCATGCACTGTGAAGCCGCCACATATATAGCAAATTCCTTGCGGATGCACGATGAAGAGTGATATTGTGTGGTGATGGTAAGTCCCAAGTTGCACTTAGCCCAAATTTCCATCTGAGCCAGATGATGAAGAGGGTTAGGTGTGACATAACCCCAGTCTCTCCGCATTGGCGGAGAGATTCCCAACACCGATATGCACGATGCAAATTCCATCTGAGCCAGATGAAGAAGAGCATCGTGCGTGTCCAATTCCCTACCGAAAATATGTTTATAAATCAGATAGCTCTAAGAAATAAAATATATTCAATATATTTTATCCCCTTACACCGTGCACAGAATATTTACCCATCAACCATACATCAAAACATAATGATTCTGAATGACTAGATATAGTCATTCTTAGTCACATGTTCCTCCGACATCACAACAACCAACCAAACAGCAAATATATTAGTTATAATATATTCACTGGCAACAACAACAAGAACAGAGGCTAATACCCTGGATTAGCGTATTCCCCTCTACAATCTGACATAAGGCTAATATGTTGAATCTCTTCGTAGTACCACAACGCCAGATAACACATGTATGTGCAATAACTATCACTAGTTATTACATATACATGCAAACCAACTATTTGTGACGGTGCAAAGAAGCCAGCCGTACCTCTCCGATATACAACAACAACAAAAACAAACCATAGAACCAACCAAGGACACCCCAAGACCTCGAAGCTACATCAAGATGTAAACAACAAGCAAGAGGGTTTCGAGAACACAAATTCACAAGCCATCTCCAACCAGTTGTTCCCGTGATGCTTCGGCAATAAAGTGTCATACGATCGACATCGGCACAACTTTAACGTTCGATGAACGAAAATTTAAAAAATGAATAATTTTACTGTTGCACCGCCCTAGTGTTGATTTGGACCATCGAATTAATTCCGCTTTGATTAAACTAAAAAATAATCTAAGATCTCAAATCTTGCGTTAAAATCATAAATTTTATATTAATGAATTATAATACAAATAAAATTATAATCTGTTGCGTGAAACCCGTTAGTGTATTCTTACCGAGTGTATTTTTTGTGAAAATAAAATATAGTATCCTGTAGGCAAGAAATTCCAAATGGTTTTCTCCACCTATTTCACTATATAAAGCTCTGAGTTGAGTTTGACATTGATTAAATTCTTCGTGATCACCCTGTAATGTATATTCAAATGGATGTTAGCTGCGGTGTTGTGATTTTGAAAGTGGAAAGAACATAAAAACCTTTTCTAAAGCAATCCTTGCGTGTACTTCGTAAACTTTAACTGTGAAGTCGTTTCGAATACACTGTACCTGTAATTGAATCAAGATTTGGTTGGAATTAGTCAAAATTAAATGGATACGTTAAAGTTCTGAAATTTTGTTACGATTTCTTTGATATTAACCAATTTTGTCTAAATTTGTAGATATTTTGTAAAATTGTGGCAAAATTTAATACAATTTTCGACGTTTTGTCAAAAATCATAAAGTTTCAGAATTTTGTCAAAAATCCTGAGAAAGTTTCTGAATTTGGTCAAAAATCATGAAAAAGTTTCAGAATTTGGTCAAAAATCATGAATAAGTTTCAGAATTTGGTCAAAAATCATGAAAAAGTTTCAGAATTTGGTCAAAAATCATGAATAAGTTTCAGAATTTGGTCAAAAATCATGAAAAAGTTTCAGAATTTGATCAAAAATTGATCAAAAAATTCTTCAATTTGGTCAAAATTGATCAAAAAATTTTTAAATTTGGCCAAAATTGATCAAAAATTCTTAAATTCGATCAATATTAATCAAAAATTCTTAAATATGATCAGAATTCATCAAAATATTCTTGAATTTGATCAAACCTAATCAAAACATTCTTGAATTTAGTTAAACCTAATCAAAATATTTTTGAATTTGGTCAAACTTGATCACCAAATTTTTTAATTTGGTCAAAATTTATCAACAAATTCTTGAATTTTGTCAAAATCGATCAAAAAATTCTTGAATTTTGTCAAAATCGATCAAAAAATTCTTGAATTTTGTCAAAATCGATCAAAAAATTCTTGAATTTT
>JAQFXT010000391.1:0-40844 GCA_034683725.1 Strigamia crassipes
CATTTTTGCAAAAAAAAGCCAAAAAATTAAAAGGGCCGGAAACGTGCTAAATCGATCAGAAATCGTGTTTTCACGTCATTTTCTAGAAAGCCTTGCTGTTTTTGCAAAAAAGGCCAAAAAAAAATATCTAGAAAGTGCCGGAAACAAGCCTAATTGATCGGAAATGACAAGAAAAATCTATTCCCGTTGTCGGAATTTGCATATCTGCAACGGTTGAAAAGATATGGTCTAAAAACCGAGTTTTTCCAGAGATAAAAATGACTGAAAATTGGTGTTTTTAAGTTCGTTTCGTTAACTGCGCCATGTAAGGGTTCAGAAACGAGGCGTTGGGTTTTAAAAAAATCAGATCAATCTTTATTTCAGTTTTTACAACGACCGGGTCCGCGAACTGACTTCCAGTTGATCGGGCCCGTGCCTGGTTGGCCTGTGGACCCGTAGGGTTACAAGCTTATATCTCTTCAACCATTGCAGATAAGCTAATTCCGACACCGGGAATCAGTTTTTCTCGTCATTTTCAATCGCTTAGACAACATTTCAGCATTTTTTGGTATTTGGCCGTTTTGCCAAATATAGTTTTTTCCAAAATCGGCCAAAAATTAAAACTTGCTGAAAAGTTTTTTAATCGATGTGAAACGAAGAGAAAAAAATCGATTCCCGGTGTCAGAATTTGCATATCTGCAATGGTTGAAGAGATATGGGCCAAAAACCGAGTTTTTCCAGAGATAATAATGACTTCACAACGATGCCAGACGTTCAAAGAATCGATTTTTACGTTATTTCTCATCAATTAGGCTTCATTCCGGCACTTTTTTGTTTTTTGGCCTTTTTTGCCGAAATCGGCCGAAAACCAAAACCTGCTGTAAAGATGTCAAAACAATGGGAAAGGACGCAAAAAGTTGATTCCCGGGGTCAGAACTTTCGTATCCTGCACCGTTACAGAGGTATGGGCCAAAAACCGAGTCTTTCCAGGCAAAAAGTGGATTGAAACTCGGTTTTCGGTCCTTATCTCCGTAATCGTTGCAGATATGTAAATTCCGACGCCGGGAATCGATTTTTCTAGTCATTTTCCATCGATTCGTTTCGTTACCAGTCTGTTAGTTTATTTGGCCAATTTTGGTCAGTTTTGGCAAAAACGATGGGAATTGACGTAAAAAGTAAACTCTCGGCGCCAGAACTTGCATATCTGCCACCGTTTCACAGATACCGTATGAGCCAAAAACCGAGTTTGTTATGTGTGGAAAACTCAGAACTCTGCAACGGTTGCAATTCCGATACCGTCAATCGTTTCAGCACGTTTCCGGCTGTTTTTAATTTGTGGCCGATTTAGGCCGTTTTGCCATGCCTCTCTTTGCAAAAATGAACGAAGAGATTTATTTTCTTTAAATTTCGAACTTTTTATCTTTTATTTATTTATTTATTGAACACTCAAAAGGAAGTACATTGTGTGGAAGGGATGTAGACAAAAATACTTCTGATAATGTGTTTACTGTGACAGGGTGCAGCTCGCGTTAGAGCACGCGTACAGAGTAGACCGGATGGAGAATGGTAAAGCATTCAATTTTTCGAAATAAATAAATGGGATTTGTTTGGTGGTCTGGCGCACGTTTGATATCTAAGGTCTAAAACTCTATTCTATGGAAGTGTAAGTTTGTTGTTTGTGAGTTTATATCAACATTGAGAAATGACACTTTTTTTTTTTCAAACTTTTAATGGAGACCAAAAGAAAAACTAAAAAAAAAAAAAAAAATTATAAACCAAATAAAAAAAAAAAAAAAAAAAAAACGAACATAGAAACATTGTGTTAACTGTACAGTAAAAGAAAAGATTTTAAAGATATTTTATTTTTTTTTTTATATTTCATAATTCTTTTATATTATTTTCAGTTTGGAATATTTTTCGTTCATATACAAGTTCAGTCTCAGCATTGAGCCTCTCACTACACTTCCGGAAAGCAAAGAAGCGTTGACTAGAAACGCATTGTACCCTCTTCTCCAAGTTTCAACAATCGATTTCGATAAACGTCAGTTCCCCCCAAACACACACACATCACTTAATTATTGCTGTAAAACGATGTCCTTAAATTTCTGCTCAATGCAAAACAACAAAAAAGTCCTCTGTGACTGCATGAAAGTTAGCAGTCCGGTATTAATTGCAACAACAGTGGCTACATCATCAGGCGACGTCACGCCGGTGCAGTTTTACTGGCTGCTGCTCGGCGTCGGGGCCGTCTCGGAGGCGGACGCCGCGTCTGTAGTTGTTATTTGCCATCAAAAGTCAGTGAGTCTGGACTCCCGTACCCACTCGATCCATCGTCGTTGACTACTGGTGGTAAATTCTGCGTCTGGCGTTTAATATGAGCTATACTATTGTAGTTGTACGGCATGTTTGCGAATACCATCCGTTCTTCATAATCGTATTCGCAAAGTATTTTGTTTTCGCACAGGTAAAATCGGTCGCCCACGCAGAACCTAATTTACAAATAAAAAAATTATACTACATTAGTAACAGGTCACTAGGTTTTCGCAACTGTTTGAAAAATGGCGTATCGGACGTGTTGCGCAAACGCCCTAAAAGCCACAGCATTTGTCACTCTGTCAATTGAAGTTTTTGTGTTAAAAACTCGGCACAAAATTCTATTTCAGTTAGAAATTAGTAAATCAATTGCAGTAGAGTCACTGTAATCCGACGTAAATTGGACCGACAAGCGAGTCGTGTGATTAATTTTCAAAATTCGTTATAAAAAGGGCTTGTGGGTATTAGAGTGTTATTAAAAACTTGTTCTTTATAACAAATAATTCGTAATATCAAAATTCGTTATATCGAAATTTTTAACATGGTGTTCTATGGGAAACGAACCAAGTGATCTAAAAAAATTCGTTATATCGCGATTCGTTACAACGAGGTTCAACTGTACAAACTTAGCAAAACTAATCGTACAACGCGGAGTACTGTACAAACAACGTATACTGTACTGTATACATCATTCTGCACACATGCACACACGGACAAGTCGTAACTTGAAAACTACACGTATCGGATTACTGGACGTTGTCGGACTCGCGAAGTGTCGGATTACAGAGACTCTACTGTAATTCCCCTAAAAGATTAAAAATTCCCACCAGCTTACAAAACATTTTGGTTTGCTCACCTGTGATTACACTGTTGGCACGCAAAACATTCGAGGTGATACACGTTGCCTCGAGCTCGCATCACCATCTCGAACGCTGGTATCATTTTGGAGCAGGCGGAACAGTAACCCGTCGTCCCAAACAACCTGCCAACGAGAAAAAAAATGTTCAAGATTAGTTCCTGAGCCAATTGGATTTTTAGTGAGCTTCAAAAGGACTACTAATTTTATTGTTTCATATCCATTACGTGGACTCAGTTTCACAAAAGCCATCGAACGTATTTGGATCTAATGTTGTTTGTGCAATAGATCTACTCGCGCTACACTGTAGAAGATTGAAGTTGTCCGATTTTTTCTTCTTTTTTTTAAATTGGTTTTGTAAGAACACAACTTTAATTCAATACAATAGTCCTGAGTGTGCACTACGAGTTGGCAACTTTAAAAGCTTCCACGGTTTACTGTTTACAAGTTCGTTTGTGGTTGACCACATCGTCAATTTAGTTATTGACTTTTTTGCTGCTCAATAAGGGAGAAAGATAATCGTTATTTGTTAAGGAGAATAAAAATAATCTTTTCGTAATTACACGGGTTGTAATCATGAAATGTGTGAATTTACACTCAATTTAAAGTGACTCCAATACACGAGTTTTATTATTACATTAAGCAATGCCGAAAAGCATGCATGCACAATGGCTGCAGCTATAATAGCAAACGCGTTTTCTTTAATGTATAATACAAATAAAGAATTTATAAATAAAAAAAATTAATTAAACAGCTACTGGTATCCCCAGATCTTCATCTTTTGTCAGAATTTACGCATTTGGAATTTCTAACTAAAAGTCACAAATTTATGCTTAAACTCTATAGAATTTTAACCTCAAATGGAAAAATCTTAAAGTTAAGTAAAAACTTTACATCGGAAGAAATTCCGCCAACCACTAAGTTTTCTGCCATTTCCTCAACCCTCACATTCATCTGCTAATGTTGTAATAGGATCATGATCCCGTTAAATCAAATCAAATCAACAAATCAATCAATTCATTAATGAATAAAAATATACATTGAAAAACACTGTAAACCAATAAAACAAATAAATGTGTTTGAAAATTTTAAACGAAACTACTAATCTTTAAGAGGTTTTACTTTTGACATTACACAGCCCACACTTGAAACCAAATTCTGGTTTCACTTGACCACAAGTGATAGTACTTGAGAAAAGGTTAAAGAAATTGAGAAAGTATCTGTTTTCACTGAGAAAAAAAAAAATTTACAAAGCAAATAAAATGTGCAAGCAAAACTTAATTGTGGCGGAACTGACCTAATCATTTCCTTAAAATTTTGTCAACATTTTCATTCATATAAAAGGTTAAGCATTTTTTGTCTCCCGTCTGGGCATTTGTCCAATTCCATTCTGCCATCTATTGGTTTGCTTAGTCCCCTCCAAATAGGATAATGTTCGAAATAAAAAAAAAAGTCTTTTAAGTTTCAGTAGGATCAATCCAACACAATCAGATATAACATTTTCCCCCTCAAAAAGAATTGATGAGCAAATTGATTTGATCACCCAGATTATGTTACAAATGGCAAATTAAGTCCAAACTATCTTAAAACCCATCTCAAAATAACTTCAAAACAAAGAAAAAAGAAAATCAGTTACGATAAATGCAACATAAGCCAATAAAGATGATGGTGTAATCAGGAGAAGCCAAAAAAAGCGGCGAAAAAAGATGAATGAGAGAAGGAATCTTCGACGGAGCGGACTGAATATTGGCAGATGCCAAACAAGATGATCGTCCAACTATTATTTTTTTTTTTTTTTTTACTTTTTTTTTTTTTTTTACTTCTTGCTTCAATTATCCTTGGGGAAGAAGCAGCCATATTTCATGGCTCAATTTGATGTAATTCCACCACCAAATGGCCTCTCTCTCAGTTGCTGATACAATCACGGAATATAATTGGATGGCGACTTGGAAACTCTTAAATGCCCTCCGATGAATTGTTTGCCCTCGCCTGACTGACAGGCCGGGGGAAGATGGGAAAAGCAAACGCACGCGCCACCGCCATTTTTAACAAGTGCACTCAGACATCCAATGGGCATTTGGGGATTTGGGCCGGCGCAGCGACAACCCCAGCACCGACTCACTCCGGCGCTAGCGCTAGTGCTAGTGCCAGCCGACCGCGCGTGTCATTACGATCGATGATAAGGCGAAAAGCAATGCATGATGGGAAGCGGCAAAGATTGCACACAGAGAATTGAGGGACTAGCCAGTGCAGCGCAGGCAAGCCAAGTGTCTTCAGGGACTCCAAATAAATTGTTAAAAATAAAATAAAATACCTCCAAAAAAAAAATTTATAAAATATTTTAAAATTAAAAATTAAAAATGCCATTAAATGTTTTGGAAAGTACACGTGATTCGTCACCCGATGGCGCTTCTATACACAACGTAATAAAAAATTCTCTTTTGTTTACCTCAGTCCTAAAATGTACAGAGCTAAATTCTAGAATTCGGGACTCCTAATTATAAATTTGATTTTCAAAATATTAATTAATTTTTTTTTTAATTTTAATTTTTTTTTGTGCGGGGCCCCAAAAATAATGGGGCCCAATGCAAGTCATAATTTTTCTACAAGTTCCGTTCTATATTCCATACTATATAAAATTAGATTGGGTGTATCAAAAGTTCAATGTACTGCAATTGACAATACCGAGAGACGATGAAACCTCGGTTGATTATCGACCTCCTCCTAATGCTGCATCACCAAACACATCACATCCAATGCAATTTGATAGAGATCAACATTTTATTGCCTCAGTCATGAACAGCACGTGTTAAAAGACAATCAGCATTCAAAATACAATTACCTTACACACGATATTATTTTTGTGTTGCATATTGGGTGCATTAACTGCATTTCAAAACTAAAAAGTCATTTTCCCTCCCTCGCTCGAATCAATAAATAATAGCAACTAACAAGTTACACACCACAAACTGTGTCACTTTAGATTCATCCTCACAATATGGAAACACCAAATTAAACATGTTAAATTAGGCCTAGCTTGAAAGACAGCGAGTTAGGGTGGTTAATTAGCCTCGTATTTTTTTCCCGTCCCCTCGAGGGGTCGCGTAAAAAGCGGGACTAAAAATAAAGAAGAAAAAAGATCAAATAAAAAACTTCCCGGAGGAATACGGGGCTTGTAACGGGGTTGACGGTTTAAAAAATCAAACTTCGCCAAAGCGGGGGCCCAACAGGTGAGTTGGGGTTAAACTCCATCCACCAATCACCGAGCAATAGAAGTCGCGCAGGTACTGGCGTCGAAGAGGAATGATCCGGTGCGGGGGGAGGGGGGGGGGGGGAATGCTAGAAACAAATCCCCACAGACCCTTTCCTTCCCAGTCGGTCCTCAAGCCACTAAATTTTTTTCACCCCTCTGCCCGCTAGGGGACGCTTTTCCGCGGGAGAATGCTTTCCCCTGACAGCGTTTTTTGAGACAGACGACTTGCTCGACCCATTTATTGTAACAACAGCATGAAAATGAAGTGGGTGAGGGAGCCAGGAATAAAAATAAAAAGATCTTACTTTAAAAAAAAAATATATAAAAAGTAAAGAGAGGGAAGGGAAAAAGGGAAAGAGAGAAAGAGAAAATAATATTGAATTTTTTGAATTTTTTCTTTATTAATCTTGAAATATTCTTCAAACCATGAAAATCAAATCTATTCTGATTTCATCAATGACAAAAATCTAACCGATAAATTAAATTTCTTTCCCAAATTAAACTTTAACTAATAAGACATTTCCAATATCAAGAAAATGAGAACATTTAATTTTTAATCAAATGTTCCTTTAAGTGGAATCAGCCATATTACATAAAATTTCACACAGGAAAAAGTTCGCCACGACATGTAATGATAATATTTTTTGGGTCAAATCCAGAACCCAGAAAAAAAAAAAATCAATTCCCATTTACAACATGAAAAATTCTACGAACAAAAAAAAAAAAATGACAATGATAAAAATCGATTTTATAAGTTTACCTGAGGTAGTCCCTTTTGCAAAGGATGAGGTTAGCTTTGGTGAAAAGTGTTGAACCAACTTCTCCGAGTCGGCAATCACAGCACGCGCACTTGAGACAGTCCTCGTGCCAGAACAGATCTAATGCCTTGAGCATGTACCGGTCACCGATCCGTTTCTTGCAACCGGCGCATTCGTGTTGCGATCCGCCTCCGGGCGAACTGCTCGGTTTCTGTGTTTCCGGTTTAACGTCCATTGTCATGGCTGCTGCAACGTACAAAACAAAAAGCACAAAATCAGAAACCAAAAATTGCACATAACAAAAAAAGTGGGCTTCACTGCACCACCAGCAACTTAAACACGGAATTCAACTTTAATAAAAATTAATTAGAAAATCAACCACGAAAAATAGCTTCAAAATGTTCAATTCATTTAAATTTATCCAAAAAAAAATAATTTTATTTCATAAGTTTTCTAAGCCGTTATTATTAATCCAAAGCAATAGCAATAGCAGAGCAGAGCGGAGCGGAGCGATTGGCGCTAAAAGGCGAAGCATGCACGCATCCATCCATCCATCCATCTATCGGTCGAGGCAAAGTCTCCTCTTTCTCTTTTCGCTCTCGCAGCGCAATGTATTGCAGGCAAGCTACGCTGCATAGCAATAGCAATGGAACTGGCCGTCTGTACCAAATTGATCAAGTCAAATTGATGAAGAGGGAAGAGGCACGAGGCTATTTTGCGTCGTATGAGACTGCAAGCAAATTGGCCATCAGGCCGTTAAAATTGGCTGCTCCATTCGGGTTAGCCGCTCCGACCGAACAAAAGCACTTCATAACATCCAATAGCGGGCATATTTGTTTTCATTTGTTCCTCACACGCGTGTTTGATTGTTGGCAAACGCGCTCGCGTCTCGGGCCGATCGATTGTTGCGGAGGAGAAGAGACGAGAAGAAAAGAAAAAGAAAAAGAAAAGGGGATGAGCCGCCGAAGGGAACGCGCCACGAATTCGAAGACCCACCCTCCCCTTCCTTCCCTCTTCCCCCACGCTCTGTCGTTCAATTTCCAAAGTTTACGCGCAACCGCCAGGCGGCGGCAACCAAGAGATGATCGGAGGAAGCGACTTCATTAAACTATGACGGAACGGCGTCGTGAGGAGGATCCACAAACAGATCAAAGATGGCTCCTCAAACACAACGACGCCCGCAAAACAAGCAAAGTAACAAATTTACGACCTATTGCCGCGCACTCGACCCCAAAAAAAAAATATATACGGTATAGAGAAAAATACACACGTTGCAAATTGATTGACTCGAATTTATTGCGCGTGTGGAGTATTTAGCAATTGACATCCGCAAGAAATCGATTTAATTAAGAACAAAGCAGGTTGATTGAACAGTTTGCGCGCTCTTCTTTAGGCATTATGCCGACACGGCTTAAGGAAAAGCACTTAACCAAGTAAATTACTAACCAAATACACTTTTAAAACTTCGACCGGTTTGCATTAGGGCAAACCACTAAGATGCTGCAACTCGCAAGCGATATCAATTAACGCTTGTTTATATTCCTCATCCACGATTTGTTTAAAGTTGGATTCTAAAACACGTCCCACAGAAGTTGAAATCAGGGGCGGATTTAGGCCTAAGTGCAAAATCAAATCCTAAAATCCTCAACAAAAACAAAATTGTAGAATTAGGGCCCCCCGTAGAAGCAGATTTATAAATTCAAAAAAAATCCCCGAAAATATAATTTTCAAATTAGGGCCCCGAAAAAGGGTTGCAAGAAGGGCCCTAAAGTCACACTGCGCGTACAGCCTCAAGTGGTGTAAAACCACCACTGGTTGAAATAAGTTCGGATGGGGGAAACGACACTTGAAAATACCTGAAATGCCACAGTTCCTGAGCACAATTAGCGTCCAGAAAGCATCTATTGACTTAAGTTTCATTCATTAAGCCGTGGCTCGCTATTAATGAACTAAATGGTCCGTGAACTTTGTACTTTTGACCCGTTACCCAACTCCCACAAATCACATTAGCGCGTTTTCTCATTTCTATACATTCTTGACCAAACCTAAAGTTGCTTTATTACCGACACGAAAAAGCAGAAGTTTCTACTGCCACAAGACCAAAACTCAATTCAGAAAATTAATTAAATCAATTTAAAAAATTACAAGAAAAAAAAAAAATAATATCTAAAAATTAATTATCGTTGACATTGGGTCATCGTAGCGATGATACCAAACGGAAGCCAACTTCATCTTGCTGCTGGACATTTGATCCTCGAGCGATGATGGCGCCCCAGGCTGTCGACCAGAAGGGAATTAAAACCTCACAATGGAGATGACCACACAAAGAACTCCTCACAGACGCAAGGCTCGTTGATTGACATTCGCATCCCCACTCCTCACCAGCAAAGCGCCTCCTGATATGATATCCGTCGGCCGTGGACACAGGCTTCGGGCGCGCAGAGGGTCCAGCAAAGGCCCTTCATTTCCTGGTGGCCGCCGCAGGAAGGCGCCTCATTTCCGGTGGCGCCTTTAATTTCGCCCGCAAACAAGTGACGATGGGTGGGGATGGTGGAGAAGGTCACACGATCCCACACTCGACAACAATCGACGTTCCAAATTAAGAAATGTCCCAACTGGAACCAGGTAATTAAACTCACCTACAAACCGGAAATGAGCCACCTCAACAGAAAAAAAAAAAATGAAAAAAAAAAAAAATAACTGCCGCCATTTTCCCCCACCCTGTTTCGCTAACACAAATACAAGCCACACTCGTATAGAAATAGAAAGAAAATTGGTTATTTTTTTTTTCGTCTTGCGGATGACTGTAAATAACATTTTCGGTACAAGATACGATAGAAAACTGACACTTCGCAGTAGCGAGGGTCTCTTAACAAGCGCATTGCCAGTTCCGGAAATGACAAAAATCAGCCCTACCCGGAGAGACGCTCGTTTTCCGAGTGGGGCAGAGAGAGAGTGTGTGTGGGGCGGACGGGGAAGTGGGTTCGTGAGGGAGGAGGTCGTTAATTTGCTGCCGAATTAGAAGAACAAGGCGTTTTCAACCTCCTTTCGGTGGAACCCAGAGATAAAGGAAGAAAATTATCCGAGCGGACTCAACGGTTCCATATGTCGGTGGTTCCCGCAGGCCTACCAATCACGCGTTCGTCGACAACCAACACGCGACACATCTCCAGTACATTTCCTTGTTTCCCACTTTTCTTTTTTTTTTTCTCTTTTTCTTTTTTGTCATTGTCGTCAACGATGTCTCAATTTTCACTAGCTTAAGGCTAAATTTCAAGACGTAAAAAAAAAAAAATCAAAACGGTACGGTCCAGTGATAATAATGCGTCCCGGAAGCAAAGAATAAACGATGTTCCATCAACGACTTGATAATATGAAAAGTTGCGTAATAACGAGGTCGTATCAAAAACTACACATCAAACATCAAATAAAATGTTGGTGTAGTTCAACTTTTTACCACAACGGCGCTGCTATACTAACAAAACTCGAAAAAATTTAATCTAGTGTAAAAGGGGGATGTGAGGAGCCTAAAAGAGACTCCTGGAACCTTTTTTTTAGACTGTTTGGGAGCGACAAAGACATCAGCAAAGCTGTCCCATGCAAAAAGCGCTTGATTTAAGATCATAGTAAATTGTTTCCAATCTACCACATCAATACCATTTCTTTTCATTTGAATTTGTAAATTATATTTTATTGGGGCGATGAAATATAACTTTGAACAAAGGCGCTTTTTACCCAGGGTGCGGCACTGGACATTATTGCCCCAAAATTTAATTCTCACTATTTTGATGATAACGGCCTCCTAAATAACAAGTTTAGATAATTTTATTAATTTCATAATTACTTACAAAAAAAAAAAAAAAAAAAAACCCAGAAACAATAACAACAACAATAACGAGCAGCCACTAATCCTAGAGATTTTGCGTGTTAACTTAAGGACTTAAAACATTTTTTGTTTCCCCAAGTTAAACAATTCCAAAACAGAAATTTTATATGAAGCTTAATACTGATGGCTTATTTAAGCAATTTTCTCTCTCTCTGATATTTCCATAATGCTACTTTTCCAATAATAGTTTTGCTAAACACATGCCGCAACAACAAAATAAAAAGAAATAGCGTAAATGCTCGAATAGAACACCCGCGCTCTATTGACAGAAACTAGATTTTCCCCCGCAATTTAGATATTGAATTCAATCGGCTTGGTTAATTAACATTTTAGTGTTCTTGGTCAATTTAGACATTTATTTTAGTCGTTTTCTTCAGTTTAAATATTGAATTTAGTCGTTCGGGCCAATTTAGATATTAAATTCGGTCGTATTCGTCAATTTAGACCCGCGTTATAATTGATACAGCATTCAATCAGCATTTAAATTTTTCTATATAAATTTTTTATTTAAAAAAAATTTTTTCTCCCTATATTTGTCACTATTCAATAAAGTAAAACAACGCCTCTTTTTCCCATAGATTTCTCGAATTTGCTACATTCCATTTCAACCCATCAATTTACATCTGTCAAACCAAGCAAAATCCCACTTCGCAACAACCCCTCTTGAATCAATGTCAGAAGCGCACAATAATACAAATCAACAACTCCATTCTCATTACAACAACTCAATTACAACATCTTACCACTAACTGCTAACATCCTCATTATCACCATAGCAACCACCATCCATCGATTAAAAAAAAAAAAAAAAAAAAAAAAAAAAAAAAAAAAAAAAAATAAAAAAAAAAAAAAAAAAAAAAAAAAAAAAAAAAAAAAAATGTAAAAAAAAAAAAAAAGCCACAAAAATAAATTTTTCCAGTCTGAACAGTCACAGTGACAAAAGCGACTGACTCCACCTCATCTCGTGCGAGACCTGCAGGCGAAATTGATGAAATTAAATCCTAGCGCGTCTGCTGATTTCCGTGGCTGAATGGCGTCCCGATTCATCCGGGTAATTACAAGAAACATCCCCCAGCCCTCTCTCCCAACTCCATTTAATCGAGACGACGCCTAGAGGGGATTTCTCCCCCTCGCCGCCCCGCCCCGCTCACCCACCCCGCGTCCCTATTCTGCAAAACGCGACTCCGTCCTCGAGGCACCTGGCTACGGCTGCGGCCACTTACATTCATCAGGCATGAGCAGAGTCGGCTTCTCCTGCATCTTCTTCATTTGACGAGATGCAAACAAGAGACGAACAGCAGTTGTCAAATCAGATAGCGATTGTTGATTAATTTCCGGTTCCGTTAACCGCACGCAGGTCGGCTGTAAAAATCAAATGAAACCGAATTAGTTCAATTTGCCAGCAACGCCAACCTTTTCCGCAGCTCACCTGGGGGCGCTGAGACGCGACACATTGTTGACAAACCAACAAACAAGAATAAAACGGCTGAAACAATAAAAACAAAACGCAAATAAAAAACAAAAACATCGAAAATAAATAAATTCCATTTAAATAGAAAGGATTTTTTTTTCTTCTTTTTCCTTTTTCCTTTTTTAGTTTTCTTTTTCTTTGCCAATGCTCGTGACGTCACCGATCCAGCGACCCGGGACGCGTCTCTCACGATCCCATCGGACGCCAACCAATCAATGTCGATCGGTTAACAATTGGCCAGCCTGCGCGGCATTTCCTCTCCCCCCTATCTGCGTTTCTTGCATATGAACAACCCCGCTATGTCCACATATTGCATCGAGCGCGACCGGAAATCAAACGACAAATCAAACGCGACGGGGCCAATTTCACTCGCGTCGTTACCGCACGTCCACTCGCGCCAGACCCCCGACCGATCGCCGTCGACGCCGTTATTGGTGCCGGCGCCGCGCGAAATCAAGCGCCGCAGATGGACGTTGGTTGTAACGAGGTCCGTCCCATAATCGCTTTCCCCTCGCGTCTCTGGCCCCGGCAGGAAATGGCATGCCGGAACACGCGCTCCCTGCACGTGCATCAATGGCTAATACAATCCCCCCAGCAACCTTCGCAATAATGGACAAGAGAAACGTCGCGTTTTTCTAATCTATTGTTGTTTACTCTGGTCGCAACAACTCCTTGGAGCATTGCTTACGCCTTTTGGTCGTCAGCGCTTACCGTAACGATCGATGCTGTTGGCCGGTGGCGCGACGTTCGCTTTCCGTCGTTGCTCGTGTCTTATCTCCGTGCACAACTGGATGTTGCGCGCGGCAGCATCTCAGTCTTAAATACTCGTTTACGAGAGCGAGCGGCGCACGGGGGCGCCACCGACCGGCAGACATGCGCTTGGCGTCATTGATTGGCCATCTCGCTGTCACTGATGCCATCCGACCAATCAGCACAATTGTTGCGGCAATTAAGGACGCTCGCGTCTCTCCCTTCCCCCAAGTCACCTCGAATCAATTCGACTGTAATTGAGCGACAAACGCCAGCGCGCCGCACTCGCAGCTGCGGCAACTGGCGGTGAAAAGAGGCAACTGCGAATAACAAATGACGTCACCAATGAGTAACCAATGGTCACTAACGAGGCGCTGGGGGTGAGAAGAGTGAGAAGAGACGCGTGGCGACAAATTGGCGCAATCAGCTGGCGTTTCACAGTCGGAGGAAGCGGGGAGTGGGGAGTGGAGACAGAGAGAGAGAGAGAAAGGGGGTGGCCGATCATGTTACGAACGCCGGGTTCATTAAGACACTTTTCACATCCACCTCCACCAGCCGCGGCCCAGGGCCCGAGAGAGGCCGACGTGCAAACAAAAGACTGGTGACAAAAAATGGATACTACGCATTAAGCCCTGCGAATATGAATCGGCCTCATTGACATGCATTCAGCAACAACTATTTGAAAATCAACTGGCCAGTCATCAGTCAACAAGTTGGCAATTTTCAAATTTCAATACTGACACTTTGAAAATTACACGTCCATTGTCCACTAATGGCCACATTTATGGATCAATCAACATTTTTCATTTTTCATTTTATTTTTCTGATCTTCTGGAAAACAACCCCAACTACCCGAACCGGGATTAAGCCTTATTTGGGGCCCTAGAAAAATTTTTGTTCTGGGCCTTTTAGGGACCCGGAAAAAAAATTACGCCACCATGTAATTTTTGTTTTGTTGGTCACTTTGTCGGTCTTCAACAAGCTCCTCAAAAAAATGGGCCCTAGACTACGCGATAATCTGCCCCTGCCAGCTACAAAATCGAATTTTGTTGACAATTATAGGAATTGTAAATGCGCAAAACTCGCCCGTTTATTATCATTATTATTTATACCGGTATTTAAACGTCGATTGGAATAGCCGCTATCAATTTTGCCATTTGTCCAAACAACAAAATTTACGTTTATTATATGGGGGAAAACTGTTTACAGACGATGTGACAAACAGGCCCATCCACACTTGACAGGTTTGTTAGATGCATGACATTGCAATATACAGCCACCACTCAACTCAACTCAACTCATCTTCAGCAATAGCTGGAATTCATCAATAACGTTAGGGCCGGAAAAAAATAAGCATAAAAAAAAAAAATTAAAAAAAATTCAATTTTCAACAATGCAGCATATCCAAATGCAAAAACTCCATTTCAGGCATTTATGCGGTTTTCCATCATTCATTAGCGCAATTAGTCGTCGACATTAAACTGCAATTTCCAACATGGCGAAACAACAAGTCGAGAAAGTCGAAAGAAGGAGGAGGCTGCAGAGAGGGGGGAAGCGGGAGGGGACAAAGCACGAGAAGCTCAACGTAATCACAAGTGATAGCCCGCGTCTCAGTGTGGCGTTTCTGCACTAATTATACGAAGTAATTAAGAATAATGCAACTCCATAGTGCAGAGCTGTGTACCCACTAAAAGCATTCCTTCATTAGCCGCTGGCAAGTCGACAGAGCGCACGCGTTGGGCCACCCTACTTCTCCTCCCATCCTCGTCGCAACCCCTCGACCCTGTCAACCCAACTCACTGTCCCCCCTGAGGCACGACACTCACTTCAACACAATTGTATCGCCGTCTTGGGATGAATTGCAACGATTAATGGAACAAACAACTGCCAACACAATTCGGACACATTACTGCCCCCACTTACAAGTCTTTTTAATCATCAGCTTTGTTGCAAACTAAATTATTGCGCTCAAAATCTTGCTAAATGGGCCCATCAATTGTGGACTTTCAGTCCGATTGAATGCAATGCTCAGCATTTCGCACCAATCGCCCAAACTGCAACAAATCATCATCATAGTGCGGGAATTCAAAATGGCTGTGCTCGAAAACTAAGAATGAGATCAGGTTAAGGTCTTGCTTTCTGATGGCCTCGATGGCTAAGTGCTTCTCAGGTTCAATTCAAACCCAGCCAAGGATGTTGGGCTTTCCTTTCCTTTCCTTTCCTATTTTTTTTTTTTTTTTTTTTTTTTTTACACTTTTTTTTTCTTTTGTTCAGTGTCTGTCCGAAGGTTTTCTGGCGACACAAATACCGCAAATGCTCTCATTGAACGCGGGCTGCCGAAGCAACGCAGTATCCTTTACCAAACAACTAACTTCAATATTTAAATTGATCAAAAACACTAAATTAAATGTTTAATTAGAATTCAACATCTAAATTGCGGAGGAAAATTGAGATTCTGCCCAATAGAGCGCGGGTGTGCTATCAGAGCATTTATAGTAGAATAAATTGTAACTACTTTTCCCAATCCAGTTTTACGCATTTAATCCTTTATTACGTACATTTAATCTGCGCGTATTTGTTTAATTCAATTACACGCTGAAAACACCGGTTCCCGTCCGATTACCGACAAGTTATAACGTATCCTAACTATCGTTGAACTCTCGTTGCACAGCTTTTTTCCCCGCTTTATATACAACCACTTAGCTCTAAAGTCAAGTTTCATTTACCTTTCAGTATATGCGAAAGAAAAAAAGTTCCCTTCTCGCATTTTCCGCCGCGTGGCAATCTCGCTAACGACCCCAGCGTGTTCACCCCAAATGCTAGCGTTCCACCAAAGAGGCCTGCGCTCGCAAAGACCACTAATTAGAAGAAACTTTTGCATCTAATTAAAGCCAGAGAACAAAATTAATTTATTTAATAACCGCAATTAGGTGCTGGCTTACGTCTATAATCAAATGGAGATAATGAAGTTTGATAAATACATTACGGGGGCGGACAAGTGGCCAACGCCACCAACGCCAGCGACTAATTGGCAACCGGACTACTAATGAATTCCCATCTGCACAGCCCCTTTATCTCTTACCTCCAGCTAACAATTTGCTCATCAACATTGTCATTGTTGTGCGCTCGCATCCTACAAATTTGTTTGCCGCTTTAATTGTTGACGTGGTTTCTTCCTGTACCATATTATTCGATTAAACGCTCCAAACACACACACTTTCCAACTTTGATCCTCCAAGAATGTGTCCAACGCATTGTTTATGCGTGCCAAGAAGTCCAATCTGTTTGTTTAGCGCAATCTTTTACGAGTTGAAAAATAATGTTGACTAATTATAATTACAAATTGCTTTAATCAGCAATAACTGTAATGAGGTCTGTTTATCTGCTACCCCTATCCAAGTGCAATTAAAATTAGCATTGAATAGCGTAGACACGCGCGACCAGGGTCCCTTCCTTCCGAGAAGTCAATCGACGAAGTAAATCCAAGATGAAAATTTAACATTTTCTAGTCTATCTGTACACCCTCCCTCAAGTTGTTCAATTTTTACAACGTGGAATTGGAATCAACAACAAGTTAATTGGTGATACATCAGCATGTTGAACAACAAACTCCCCTTCGAGCTCGTGTCGTTAATGGGTTGAAATGCACCGACCACCACAAATGTCGAGCATCGCCAAACGAAAGGTGATTAACAACACACGGACAAAGCCAAACAACACGCATGCGTACAATTAATTACCGGCACGCCGAGACCCCATCCCATGATGTATTCCAACCTGTCTTGATTTCCTTCAAGAATCTCAGGTAGACGCTCAACGAGCGAACAGCTGGGTCCGGTTGGAATTGCGATCGGCGCTCAAACGAGGCTGCTCCTGCGCACACGTCAAAACGAGCGAAAGAAATGGCGGAGAACCTTAAACTAAACCCAGGCACCAATCATCAGACCATTTGCGGAAGAGGCAAAAAACATTAATGTACCTCGTAACATAATACACAGAGTCCTGGAGCCGACCGCAGACGGCTGGATTAACAAATGGAAACGCTCGGGCCCTCCGTAAGACGAAACGTTGCTTTTAAGCTTGCACTTTGCCCGTTTTAGCAAAACCAGAGTAGATGGTATACGCATTTCAAAACGCTGGTCTTAACCATGTAGGAATGCATTAGTGTCAACATTGCACTCATATTAAAGCGAGCAATAAGCTATATAGTTCGTTTAAAGCAGCTTGCTTGATCAAATTAATTAGATGATATTGCCTAGAAACTAATCAATAATACGCACTGATCTAGATTGAGCTGCTAATGCGCAACAAAAGAACTAAAGTGCAACTGCACATAATAATATCGCACAAAAACCATTATATCTTATATTATTACATACGTTTTATAAATAAAAATATATCTATATGAATGAGGTGGAACAATGGTTCTTCCTGGTTCCTCGTTTAAAATGCGATTTAACACCCAAGTGCTTTCAAATTAGTAGCTACTCCACGCACTTTTAATAAGCTAAAACGCTTTTCAAGCGCACCAACTGTGAAACAATAATAAATCACATTCAACAATTTTTTTTTTAAACAATTATTTGGACGATGAGTGAGTGATGATTTTCCAGTCGAGAAAATCAAACGGAACATTTCGCCTTAACCAATCGGAATTAATATCCAAGTTGCCTCAGCACGAAATAACCAACAAGTGTTGTCGTTCGATCCCTCCGCACGCGTTGCACTGCTGGAATTAGAGCCCTCACCTGTCTAATCACGTGACAGCTAAGCAAGCCAAGATTGTTGGAAGCAGAGTTGGTTGTAACGAGGTCGTCGGTTGGTGCGTGCTCGGGGATCAGGGCCGGGTACCGTGTTATTTAATATAGAGCTACAATCTTTTCGCGAAATGGCTTGTAATGGGTTTGCTATGAAAAATTGATGGGCCCGTAATGGAGGAGCGTTAAAAGTGGAGAACGCGATGGGGAGGTAAGTTGGGTAGAGGCGAGAGTGGGGTGATGGGGAGGGAGGGGGGGGGAAAGGGGGTGGGCAATCTGCGAAACAGGAGCAAAAGAAAAGCTTGCAGCAACAAACTGATTGTTGAGTTCTGCCCTTCCACGCGATCTCTTTGCACCTGGGGGTCGATGACCATCGGGCACGCCATGCAACAATCAGCAACGCCTTTGCTTCAAATTAGGCTTTCATTAATAATAGAAAGAAAAAAAAATCGTGCGCTAAAAAAAAAAAAGAATAATGATAAATAAGTGTGTAATTTCAAGGGAGGGAAGAGTGGGGAATAAAATCATGTAATGATTAATTCTCGCTTCAATGCCCTCGTTTTTTGAACGAGAAGTTTCGAGGATTTTTCGCTGACCCCGAAGCTTCCCTGCAGTTCACAAGTGGGCAACTTGTTTTCCGTGATTCCGATTAAAGAAACATATTTCTTTGATCCCGTTAAAGCGTCGAAACAATGAAGCGAGAGTGCGAGAGAATAATAATAAAAAGAAAAAAAGAAAAAAGGAAAAAAGAAAGAACAAATTGGTCGTTTGATGACAAGTGTCGACTCGGGTGGTGTTTGATGAGGGCGTTTCAGTAGGGGTGAAGGGATATAGCAAAAAGTGGAACGAGGAGAGAGAGATAGGTTGGGTTAAAGTGTCATTGGCGGCCCCTAGCGCGCGTTCCGAGCGCATCGATTCTGGCACACTGTTGTAATGCAAGGATGAATTATTAATCAGCGTGAATTATTACAAATTTCCACCTTAATTTTCACGTCATTAATAATGAATACTCACTCGCCAGAAGAGGAAACCCCGTTAGAACGAAGTGTTCATTCCGACATAATTTCGCGCTTGTTTTCAACTTTCAAATTATAAATTAAATTTAATTAAAAGTTATTCTAAATTATTCATTAACTGCACAGCATTTCCTCCCCCACCTACACTTGACATCCGCCGAACGCCGAACCTTTAAAAACCGAACGCGAAAACAAAATCTCGTACACTGTTTCGAGTTTCGACAGATGCTCTCGAGTGTCTCCAAACCTGTCGAATTACAAAAATGTGAAATTTCAACAAATGAGTGCAAAACAAAGCGAAAATACACGCTGCGTTCGTTGTATTGAGGTTTCCCATTACGGCCCTCTTATGGAGTTTAATTTCACACCGGATCAGTCGCATAATCCCACCCGAGGAGCTCATCATGACGTCACCGCTAAACCAATGGGTCGGCCTGGGAACGTTAACACGTGACACACATCGCCCTCCATCACCTTGACAAGAGTGGAAACCCCGTTACTACAATAGCAGCCCCTCCCTAATATGTTGCCTTCGTTCATTGTTCACTAAGACGAAAGATGAAAAGAACAAAAAAAAAAAAAAAAAAAAAAAATTTAATCAATTATTAATTCCATCACCCCCAACACCCGAATACCTTCGTTATGGCGAAGTGCTTTTCTTCATCTCCGTAGCAACCATCACAACTAATGACGGCCATAATTTATTATCCAATCAAATTAATAAATGAATTCACCAGGATAAATATGGATAAGTTATCAAAAATACAATATCGACGTCAAAAAGGGGCCTCGTTATACCGAGGGTTAATTAAAGTGCAATAATAAAAATAAAAATAAAAAATAAAAAATAAAAAATAAAAAATAAAAATTGAATCGAGAAACATTAGCGCCATTAACTTCCTCCATTATCACAATAATGATCTCTCAAACCCAAAACAAAGTGGAAAAAAAATTGTTTCCTAATTATAGTATAGGGTACCCGAACCTCGAAAAATAATTACCCCGATATGAAATTCTCATTTTTAATAAGTTAAAACGAGAAAAAAAAAATCGACGTTAGTTTTTACACCTTTCGACGTTATTATTACTCGAAAAGTCGACTTCACTGCCCGACCGACACTGCCCGCGCTCAAAACTCCAAACAAGACAAATTTACTCAAGAAACTGTTCGATCCCCCCTTCTGCTTGCCCTCCCCAGCCCCAAGTCGAATGGTTCCTGTACGTGGCACCCTGATTATCCGTCCGTTTCTTTCTGGCTGGTGAGCCAATGATATTAAAAATAAATGAAACGGAAACGCAATACCGCGTTCCTTAATTAAGGCTTTATTATTGGCAAGGCGAGGTGGAGAGAAGGAGAGAAAGAGAGAGAACGAGAGAACGAGAGAGGCAAAGCTACAGCTCCAGTGATGTCATTGCCCCAGAGCAGTCTGGGATAAAGGCGAAAGGGCTGCTGACAGCGAGATATCGAGTATCCATTAACTAATTACAACAATAGAGCAGAAAAGAGATAAGAAATGGAATGAGACAATTAATATGGACGTGGTGCAGTGATTACAGGTTGTGTGGGTTTGGGGAATTGCAAAGAATAAATTCGTCGCAAAACCGAGCGACGAGACCAAAGTCTCGTCTCGTCTCGTCTCTTCTCGTCCGACAATGGCACGACGAGATATGCGCGCGCGTCTCTCGGGTCTGTTGTAACCGCATCAATCTGAGAAGTTAAGCTCAAAATTACAAGACGACGGCACGATAGGATCGCATCGCGGGTCCCCACTGTGACGTCGAGAGCATTATTAGGCCTAAATGATTGTTAATGGCGGCTAACTCGTGTGCTTGTCGCCGGGGAGCGATTTCTTATCGGGGAACGTCAGCGGAATTTTTACGACTCTTATCGCTCTTAAAATGCGATAATCGCAAAGTTATAACGGAGAAATTTGTCGTCAGCGTTTTTTTTTTTTCGTGTATAACGATTTTTTTTTTTTTAGGGGAAAGGGGGGTGGGGGGAAGAGATAATAATGAGCGTCCTTACTTACGTTGTGGTGAGTTTTCGCAATTTGCAGGCGTCGAGGATTTTATTGCGAGTAAATTTCCTATTTGAAAGATAAACGATAAAATAAATAAATAGATAGAAATAAATAAAGAGGAAAAAAAGCGTTAAAAAAGATGTCTGTAACGTCATATACACTCGGACCGCGTTTGAAAAATCGAAACCGAGCTCAAATCAAATGTTGTTCTAACGAGGGTCAATACTTTTCCACACTTGACTGCGCCTTCATTTCTCAACCAAATTAAAGTGTCTACAATAAATTGAAGTATCCTCTAAACAACAATCTCATAATCCTTCACCTGCCAACATTTCCACCAGTTTTAATAAACATTTTCAAACAAAACAGTGACGCTTAAGCGCTATTACCGAAAAATAATAATAATAGAAAATCATTTTTGTATAAAAACAAAAAACAAAAAACAAATTTCGAATTTTTTTCGCCCCAAAAAATCTCTAATTAGCGACGCAATGGAAGAAAAATGGCAACAATGACCACCCAAACGGGGAAAAATGAGCGAAAGAAAGAAACGAGCACTCGCACCCCTCTATAACATAATAAAACAATTTCCCTTCATTTTTCAGGTACGTTGCTAAGCAACGAGTTGCGCCGCACGGCGGCCGGTGCAGCAAACTGATGGAGGTCAGGCAGTGATATTTGTCACAAACGCGTCCCTCATAATGCCTTTCCCATTTGGCCCTGTCAATCCGCGCGCCTTCAATTATTGGACGCGCGCGTGCACGGATATCGAGACAGCACCCCCCACATACACTCACTTTCTCTCTCTCTCCCTCTCTCTCGCGAAAAACGAAACCGAATTCCCATTTCGTCCAAAAAATTGACTGTGCATCATGATCCGCCCCCGTTATAGTAATCAACGGATTAGCGCTTCGGAGCGGGGGGAACGCGAAGCCGCCACGCCGCTCAATTACCATGGAAAACAAGGCGCACGTGATTCGCATCGCGAATTACGCCCAGATACACAGAGCAGCGCTGCGCAGCACAACACAAAATTGACCACAAAGTCGCGATTTCATTTAACGTCGGTTCCAGCAAACTGCATAGAAAATTTAAAAAATAAAAAATAAAAAATAAAAAAAAATAAACCAAATAAAAATACACAAACACGCTTTAATTAACCACTTTGTTCAATTAATTATTAAATTTTAATTAGCTGCCGTTTTAATTTTGCCAAACGCAATTATAAAAGGAAACAATTATTTAAACACAGAAGGAAGAGCTATGACGTCATTTCGCCATCAGCCTGCTCTCCGCTCCGGTGCGACTTCGCCACTGCCACTGCCACTGCTTCTTATTCGCCTCGAGATCCGGCACAAAATGGGTGATTACTGGGAGGAGACGTAGACGGACGGGGGCTTTGCGGCCGTGGGCCACGCACGTGCTCCAACACTGCCTCCCGTACTCCCACATCACACCCACGCCCAGATTGTGCAAGCGGGAGGGATGACTGACATCGCCCTCGATGTAACGAATTTCCATTCACGAAACAAAAAAAAAAAAATTTAAAAAAAAAAAAAAAAAAAAAAAATTAGCTGTTGGATTGGTTCCACGAAGAAAAATGGAAAATATTTGGTTTTGGGATTGAGGTGTATGAAACTTTATTTATTTATATATTAATTATATCACTTTTGTTTGTTTGTTTTATATTGCAACAAAATCCATAAATAACTAATTGAAAAAAATTATTTCATTTGCAATTATTTATTCAATATTCTTTAATTAAAAAAGCTGTTTACATTAATTTAACGGGGAAAACATCAATATAGCATCCACTCGGTTGGATTTCAAAAAGGGGAGAGAGAGAGAGAGAAAGAGAGAGATAATGCAAAAAGAATGGCGGAATTAGCTCGGATTTCGCTATACAGCGAGCCACGAATAACGTCGATTCTCATACATAACGGCTTTTTAGACAGATCCCGTCATAAACCATCATTCTCCCCCTACTGGAGCTTCGTTATCACGAGTTTCCAAAGTAAAACAGCTGTAAAAACTCCGCCAAAAAAAAACAAATCCGGAAAAAAGTCCCAAAAAAAACGGAAGTGAAGATTTTTTTAGACTCATCCTAGTTCGTGTGAGCGAGTGAGGGGTGTGCGGGGGGGTTTGATGCCATTGGTGGATCCAATTGTGGCCACTCCAGCCGCATAAAAGCGTTCGTGTGTTCAACATGGAAACTTCATTACCACTCGGCCACCGACTTTCACAAACACTTGCACACTCCCCAGCCCCACTCGTTCGCAGACGTTAACAATAACAATCAAGGGTTACCCAAACTGAGTCGCTTAATGGCAAAACGGAAGTGACTGCGCACGCATGCGCAATCCGCCCAACGGTCAACCATTTTCGCCTCACTTATTCGAGGTCGCTGCCAATTTTGTCGCCGCCAAACGCGACTTCGCATCCCCAACCCCACCCCCACACACCTCTGTCGCCCGGTGGCGTTTCGTCATCCATCAAAGTCATACACTACCCCCCTATACACACTTTTCAAAAAAAAAATTGGAAATACAAAATCATCTCCCAATAGCCATTATTGAGCCCACGACCCAATTTAATCAAAAAAGAAGAAAAAAAAAATTTTTTTTAAATAAATAAATAAAAAAATAAATAAATAATTAAATAAAGATGGCCGCCATTCTAAATCCAGTATATTTTTTTTTTTTTTTTTTTTTTTTTTAAAGCTCATGTTTGGAGAAATGTCGAAAACACGACAGATCGCGGGGTCTCGTTTCACCCCATAGGTCGAATTGCAGATTTGTTCAACAATACGCAGGAGGATGGAGGATGGCATTGGTAATGCCAAGCCTGGAAACGCAACGACGCGCTTCCGGCACGAGGAAGAGAAAGGTGGGGTGGTTGGTTGGTTGGTGGTGGTGGTGGGAGAGGGAGGGGGGAAGAGTAGGGCGTCTGCGTGACATTCAATTATTCGGCTAAATGAAGAGGAAATTCAATTAAAGGATTGCAGTATTGACTGATTGGAACAGGGTCCTTCCATTAAAATTTTCGGGCAAGAATCCTCCCTCGCATTCCACCCCTCGCCCATACAGCTCCGTCATCCATGCTCAAATCTTAGAATCCTCCAGGAAAACCTCATTATAATAAAGTGCTGAGTGCCTCTTTCAAGACCAAAAAAATAATCGTGTTTTCTCACGATTTAAAAAAAAAAATAAAATAAAAATGGAAGTACAAAAATTTATACAAAAAATTAATTTTTTTTTTTAAAATGTGGGTGTATCCGTTTACAAGGACACCGGAAGCGCACTAATTCGATTTTTAACATTTAGACTGATGGCCTTTTAGCCATTCAAAGGCCAAGTTAATTGAGAAAAAAAAATGGAAGGAAGTTAGTAATAATAAAAAAAAAAATGGGAAATAAAGAAAATGGAAAATTATAACGTGTCAAAACGATATGCAAATAGTGTGGTGTATTTCACTTAATGGGATTAACCCACAAAACGACAAACTAAACCGTTTGCAATCATATTTTTTTTTAAATGGATTTATCATAAACTCTAATTAATTAATTAAATTAATGTAAATAAAATTTTCCACACGAGAAATAGAACGAGAAAGAGCGAGAACGACGCATTAAATTAAATCAACGTCACGTCACGTAAAGTGAAAGACGATAAATAAAAGGCATCAACTAATTCGCCATTTTTAAAGCGGCCCTTAATCTAATTAGCAAAATGGCATCGACGTGCGCGCAAACCACTACAAAAATAACCCGGGGGTCCAAATTGGACAAACGCTCATCTAATTACCTTAATTACCTAACGCGATACGCGAACCACTCGAAAACATGTCGCGCGTCCAACAATGCGCCCCATGCAACCCAACACTGCGCCTTCGCCGATGACGTCGAACACTCGTGGCATCAGGTGACAGAGCGTTCCCCGCCTCCAATTAGAAGTCGCACTCACTCTCGGCCTACCTCGTTACAGCGAACTCGCCCTGCTCCCCTTAAACGACCTGTCATTGGGACATTTGATTCAAAATGCCTCGATATGGCTCGGAGATGGCGCGTCGTCATGACAACCACCATCTTGGCGAAGATGGTCAGTGTATTGAGAACGGGAAAAGGTAAATGGATTTGCATTAAGCCCCGTTGCATGACGGATGCTCCAACCACTTAAATGGAGAGGGGAAAGAGAAGGGAGATGTGTAGAGAAGAGTGCTTTTAGTCGAACGCGGCCTCTACGGGACCAAACAAATATGGCGCATGGACATGTCAATAAAAGCTGAACCAAACTTCAATAGAAATGGGTGCGGCGCTTAATTCACAACACCCGATCATTGTTTCGCGTGTTTGCAACCATTTATTGTCCGAGACGAGTGAAAATCAACATTTTTTTGCGTTTATTTATATATTTCTGACGTCACAAAATGTTAAAAAATTCGAGGTTTTTATGTTTTTCCTCGCAACTGGGGAAATAATAAAAACAAACTTCACGAGTCCTGAATCACGATCTTAGACTGTAATTGCTTTCTGATTGGCTGCAGCTCATCCGATTGAACCGTCCGTGCCCCCGTCCACTTTCCAAATGTAATCAATGGATGTGTTTTTCATTCCATCCCGTTGTGTATGGAGGGGGCTATGAAGGCAGCCATTTGTGTTGGCGGCCCGAGTCGAGACAAATGGCGGCTGCTTTTTGGTCGTCAATAATGCATAAAGCGCGATTGTTGCATAATGCCGCCATTTTTGCTATTTAGGCGGTTGTTAAATATGCATTTCCCACCTACTTTAACAGATTGACCACTTTCGTACTGCGCCAAGGCACGTGAAACCCCGTTACAGCGAAATAAAGCATTGCTTTCAAATTTTATGTCTCAAAAGAAGAAGATGCTGCAAAGTGGCGAATTAAATTTTAATTTTATATGGCTCGTATTTATTGACAACAAAAATAAAATTAAAAAAAAAAAATTTTTTAAAAAAAAAAGAAAGAAAAAAAAAAAAAAAGGAAAAACCAATTTACGAATTTTAATTGAAAAATTTGACCAATTTCACTTTCAAATTTCAACCACCTGTTTTTTTCAATTATTTTAACACACTTCAATATTTAATAATTTAAAAATAAAATAAAATTTAAAAAAAAAATAAAATAAATGTATATATTTTTTTAAAATAAAAATTTTTTTTTTCCATTTCCGGTTCCCCATCCTTAACTTATCTCGAAGAATTTCACTTTTTTTATTTTTTTGTATCAAATCTCTAATTCGCCAACACAAACTCATTATATCATCTGTTTGTCCAATTTCCTATTGCTGTTGCCATAAGAGACCCGTTAGCAGCAAATCAAAAAGCAATAAAAGGTGGACCAATAATGGATTTACAACAAGCAGCTAAACAATTTGGTTAAAACTCAAGCAAAAGCGATACAGCGCAGCACACTCGAGGGGATCATTTGGCAAATTAGAGATAATCTGCACCCAACAAGATGGCCACTCACGTTGCCAGGCAACGCAAAGTGCCAACAAAAATAGCCAAAGTGGGGATCCCATTTGAAATCACTCTTTTCTTTTAACAACTTACCGGGCCCCCCCATTAGCCCCCGGGCTAAGCACTTGGGCGGAAACGTCTTAATCACTAACAACGGAACGCACTTATCACCTAATTACCATTGCAACAATGCGTGACAACTGTCGTCAACAATAAGCTTCACATCATCATTCCCACTAAAAACAAAACATCGTTTCTTACAGCGAGGCTCCTCGCTATCACTAACTTTTAATTACATTTCGCTCTACAAAGGTCCGAGTCTTTTTACTCGCCAAGACGACAGATCCACGGTTAACTCGTGTAATTACTCGCAACAATCAATTTTTAAACAATTTCACACGTTTTTTCCCCCTTGTATTACAACGCAACAACACAATTTGCATTAATTCATCGCTTTCCTTCGTTACAAACACTTTTCTTTCTGTTTACAACAATTATCAGCAACGATAATTACACGCAACAATGCACACAACTGTTACGCAGCGTTTTTAATCACAATACGTTATAGCGGGGTTCATTTTTTTTTATTTACGGTATTTATTTTGATTTTTTTTTTATTATTTGGACCGCAATAATACGAGAGATTATACCGTCCAATAATACTCGCGTGTGAAGTTTCATCTATAGAGCGGCGTTTTAATTAAATAAGGTCACTTCAACCCTTTTATACATTGCCAGCTTTGTTAAAACGAGGCTTTTCAACATCCCCGCTGTTTTGATGCAAATTGCCTGGCGTTCGTCTAGCTTCAAAATTAATTTGAAAAGTAATAAAAATTAAGACTACCTCCCTTCCATCACCACATTTAATTTGAAAATTAAAAAAAAAAAGAACAAAAAAAAAAAAAAAAAAAAATTAAAATTAAAAAAAATTAAAAAAGAGACGAGAAGAGAAGCCAGGTTTCATTCCAGCAAGCAGAACATCATTAAGATTTTATATCAAAGGGGTATTAATTAGCAATGACGTCACGAGACAACAGACCCGCAAATATGACACAACACGGAACACAAATAATAATGGAAAATAAAAAATCAGAAATGAGAAATTTGCGCAAAACAACGACAAAAACGGCTCGTTTTAATGATTGAAATCGGAGTTGAGTGAAAGAAAAATGAAAAAAAAAAAAAAAAAAAAATTAACCGGATTGATAGCAGACGACGCACGATGATTGGGGCAAGCGGGTGTGGAAAGCGAAATAAAAACGATTCTCACCTGCAACGTGATAACAATGGTGCAAACGGAGCGGCAGACGCCAATTTATGTCCACTGTTGACCAGCAAATGGCCGAACCAGACACTAAATTGGAGATTTTTTTTTTCTTTTCTCCCCTGTTGAGCTCGGGCTCAGTTGAGCACAGAATCACGAGCCATCACACACAATTCCAGACAGCGGGTTTCCGACGAGAGAAATATATACGGCAAACAGCGACACACCTGGATGGGAAAATGAGCGTCGAGGGCGCGGCAGAGAGGCAGCAGGACCGCGCTCACCAGACTCCGGGTCAACTGGGCTCGACGCACAATCAATGGTGAAGTTAAGCGGAGAGACCAGCCTCGCTTTCAATTTAGCCTCGAGCCTGGGGTGTCGTGAAAAGTGATGGGGAACGGGTGCAAGTGACGTATGTGTCACGCACAATTTTTTTTTTTTTATTTCTACTTTTTTTTTTTTTTTTTTTTTTTTTTTAAATTTAATTTAATGGAAAGAAAAAAAAATGTTTTTTTGTTTCGAAGTTTAATTAAAAGACCCAATTATTTTTGTGTGATTTCAAAATGTTTCATTTTTATCCATTTCTATTATAATGATTAGTACGCGTGTAATTTTTATTACTTAAAACCTCCCAAAAAATATGTTTTTGGGGTAATGAAAAAATGGGCAACAAAAAAAATTCAATTCAATTTACGACTCGGCAAAAAAAGAAGAAAAAAAAACTCATTATAACGAAACACGCATGCGCTCTAAAAGCACATTCAATATTTGATTGCACAACTAATCCAAGGAGAAAGGCAACTTTTCAAATCCCTTATCACATCTTGCTCACACCCTCGTTATAAGGAAAACGCCTGCTATCGATGGCCAGGGCCTTTCCCTTCCTCCCTCGTGGGCTGGGCGTCCATTTGCAGGGCCACGTGCACATTCAGATACCCTTATCCAGCCTTCCCCCTCTCTCTCTCTTCTCAATTTCAATCTGCTCCACCCCTGTCAAACACCCAAACTCGGTGGCGCACAACTGATAACGTAACAATGCATTTTAATTACCACATTATTATTGTATTAGCATTACTTTATTATTGTAACGTGATTAATCTCGTGCATTTAATATCATCTCACTACTCTCGTCATGAATAATAATCAAAATAAATTGACATTTATAATAATTTATAATAATTTTTTTTTTTTTTTTTTTTTTTAATTTAAAAAAATTTATATAAAAGAAAAATTTGAAAAATAATTTCCTTTTATTTATTTTTTTAAATCTCATTTGCGCGACAAGTTAAAAACAAGTAAAATCGCGCCCTCTTACGATTATCGTTCTAAGCCAGCATCACTTCACTTTGATTCATTAGACTAGTCCGGCGTTAACGAAGGGACCCTGTTGGAGGCTGAGTCGTCACTTCGCTGGCACTGGCACATCCCATTAGAGGGGTCTATCTATCCAATCTATCTTGAACAAATACCACGCAATAATGAAGGGATTAGGCCTCCAAGAGAACACTCAATTATAATGGAAACTCATAAGGCTTGTTAATACGCCGCGCTCGCCCAGCCTACAGCTGCACTAATGAATCGCATGCCTGGCTCTCCCCGCACCCCCCACCAAACCTTCCACTCGACAAACCCCCCTTATTACAAACTCAGCCACATGTGATGGACAATAACAAACTGGTAGCAAACAAAAGAGTCGAGCCAAACTTTCAACGTCCCAAACTTTCCTTTTGTTAACCCAGTAACTTACGAGGTGCGCAATGAAAAAACAACGTGTTTAGATCCAAGGATAAAAACTGCCCCGAGAGATTCCCAAAAGTGCAATGCATTTTGGGAAGAAAAATAGAATTTTTAGAAGCAAAAATGGGAGTTTTAGGAGCAAAAATAAGAGTTTTAGGAGCATAAAAGTTGGAATTTTAGGAGAAAAGATGGGAATTTTAGAAGCAAAAATGGGATTTTGAGAAGCAAAAATGGGAGTTTTAGGAGCAAAAAATGGAATTTTAGAAGCAAAAAAGGGATTTTGAGAAGCAAAAATGGGAGTTTTAGAAGCAAAAAAGGGAATTTGTAGAAACAATAACGGAATTTTTAGGAGCAAAAAAGGAAATTTGTAGAAAAAATAACGGAATTTTTAGAAGCCAACTGGAATTTTTAAGAGCAAAAATGGAATTTTAAGAAGCAAAAATGGAAATTTTAAAAGCAAAATTGGGATTTTTAGGAGCAAAAAAGGGAATTTTTAGAAACAATAATGGAATTTTTAGAAGCAAAAATTGAATTTTTAGAAGCAAAAATCGAATTTTTAAAAGCAAAAATCGAATTTTTAGAAACAAAAATCGAATTTTTAAAAACAAAAATCGAATTTTTAAAAGCAAAAATTGAATTTTTAGAAGCAAAAAATCGAATTTTTAAAAGCACTGCAAAAATGGCATTTCTAGACGCAAAATTGGCCTTTCCAGAAGCAAAAATGGAATTTTTTTGATGCAAATATTCAAAACCAGCATTTTTAGACGCAAAAAAGAACTTAGGACAACAAAGCACTTTTTAAAACCAAAATACACTTTCTTAGAGTAAAAATTCACTTCCTATAGAAGCGGAAATGCACTTCGAGAAACAAAATTGCACTAACTTGTTGCCATCCTCAAAAAAAAAAATAATAAAAATAAAAAATAAAATAAAATAAAAAACCCTGCAGAAAAAGAATCCATAAAACTTTCCCTTGTATGCATTCATTTCCCCCCCAAAAAAAACCTAGATCGAACACATCATCCAACATTCATGCGTTAAAACAGTAGTTTGACTACCCCGATAACAATCGGAAATAGCGGATAAACAAGGCACACAATGATCTTTTTCATCTGACTGTCACAAATGATTAACGTCACCCCCCTTACAACAACCCGTCAATTTCATCTCGGTGCCACGTGTCCGTCATGATGCCCAGTCTGGTGGCAGCCATTGATGCTTTGTAGCCGTCGAAGCCCGCACCGGACGTGATGCCAGGCAGCCCAGTTGCTTCATTAAGCCCCCATTCTATATGGGCACGGTTGATCCGAGTGGGAAAACGACAGCAATACCCAATCACCATCACCGAGCCAATACAATTGCCCTTCCCCGTACAAGGGGGGGGTAAGAGAAAAAGGGGGAGGATTAACTTCACTTGTGATAACAGTGTTGAATACATTTAGGTTGAGGGTGTCGGCGAAATTACATCATCACAATGAGGGACTAAAATTGCTTCGTGACGTCACAAATCGAGCTAGGGTTAAGAACTTAACGCACGCGCTATTAATATCCTGATGGATTCGGGATTACGAGCTTAAATTTGATGAATTATCGAGTTTTGGCAAGAAAAATTGCCGACCCCGTTACAGCGACGCTCGAATCCGAATTGGCAGCGGCATAAATTCGGTGCTTGCGGGTTAACCAACACGGGGATTAAAAGGGAAGGGAAGCGAACGAGAAAAGAAACGTATATTAAACCTTTATTGCCTTATTGGTGAAGGCGTTCGGCGGACACAGAGTAAATGGAGGGTTGCGCCCTCGCTGGACGATGTGCGGAAAGCAATGAATTCGCATCACAAGCTCATTACTGGATCGTGCGCAAAATAATAGCGTAACGAGAATTACATAGGGGAATCAGCACATCGTTTTAAATATATTATAAAATTCTTTTTAAAAAAATTTAAAATTTAAAATTAAAATTTTTCTTTTTTCTTTTTTTGGGGGGGTCCGTGACAATAAATCGTTTGGTCCGTTTACCTTTATCAGTGCGGGAAATGACCGCCAGGGGTTGCGGTGGCGTTGCGATGCGTGAGTTTTGAGGGAAATGTTAATGGGCGTTGGTTTGAGGGAGGTTATCAATTCGGGGCGAGGAAATTTGGCGCCAAAAATGAGGCTTAAGTTAACCACCAACTTATTATTTGCGACCTCTCGTCTAATCATCATTTAGCAAAGCCAGACGCTTTCGGGGAACGAGAGCTTATCGCAACCCTGCATCAACGCTCGTCAGGGGCCAGCGAGTTGACGACCACACGAATGCCGCCAACGGCCATCACGCCAAACTCGGAGGAAATTATGCTTCATATTTCAACCCTCAGCTCTAATACAACACTATTTAATTAATGTCAGCCCGGGGTCTTTATCTTGCGCATGCGCGTCGCGAATTTACATGGTCCACAGGAAAGGGGGAGGACGGGGAAGTGAGTTCAGGTAATTTATGAACGCCGAGATAAGGAATCCCATTAGGACATCAATAGACCTGCTAGATATTGTGGTTGGGGTTTCGGTTATGGAATCAATTAGGAACCCGTCCCCCGCTCCCGCCCTGCTAGCTCGTGGAACCTGGATTAATCCCGCAAACATCGTGCCGTCGGTCAAATTATTATTTTTTTTTTTTCTCGGAAAGAGAAAATTATTTTGACGTTTTTAAAAAATAATTATTTTCCGACGGTGTTTGGATTTTCATGCGGCGTGTGGTCGGCTTAGTGCGGCCAATGGATTTGAAACTCCGTCGAAAAATGAAAAATTTAAATAAAATTTTTAAAAAAATCAAAAATAAATTAAAAGAAAATATATTTTTTTTTTTTAGGTAAAGGAAAATTATTTAAAGTTTTTTAAAAAAAAAAAAAAATCCAAACGGTGTTTGCATTTTCATGCGGCGTGTGGTCGACGTAGTGCGGCCAACGGATTTAAAACTCCGTAAAAAAATAAAAATAAAAATAAACAATTTATTTAAAATAAACAATAAAATCAAAATAATTAAAAACAAATTAAAATCAAATCAAAAACATAATTTTGCAGTTTATGGTATGATTCGCGACCCCTTTACCGAGGTTCCATGAACTCTCAAACTTCCCGCCGAAATTCCAGCAAATATTTGTCCAAATTTTCAAACAAAAACTTTAAAAAAAAAAAATCACCTGCAACTTTAATTATGTAAAATGCGCCAAATAAGAAACAACAGCTGTCAAACGTGTGTGTTTTAACCGTATGAAAACCCCATTCACTTCCCTGCACGAAAAGTTGCCTTCTATTTGCACTCCGGCTACTGTTCCACCAATTTGTTGATATCCGCGAAAAAAAACTCCAGATTTATCGCATCATTCACATTCAAATTTCCTTCTCTGTTTGCACAACTTTTGCCTCGAGTCAACACAAGCGCTGTGCATGTTCCTAACTATTACCATTCAATTTAAACAAAAATAAATAAACAAAAACTTATTTACTTTTATTTATCCAGAAAAAAAAAAATTTAAAAAACTGACAATCCTCTTCAATGCATCGTAAATAAAAGCCGAAATAAATTAATTTACAATTTTTGATAAAAGCTAACTGGGCGTCTTTTAATATCGCCGTAATCCGAATGAATTTGTGTTACATGATTAAGGAGGTGCAACGCATATCATGACAAATTAAAAATGGCCACTGTTGAGAAGATGGGAAGGGGGGGAACAGGAGACACAAAACGGTTGCTATAGACAAACAGGATTATCGCAGGATCCTCCGAACGCGCGTGGGCGTCACGCACACGCGTTCGGTGTCATGCAAATAATTATAAGACAAATATTTCATCAAATTTATGCAGATTAGCAGCGAATTAAGAGAAAATCCGATGGCGGCCTCCGTTTTGCGTACAAAAACAAACCGAAAATTGTATTTTTTTTAAACACTATAAAAATCCATTGAAATTTTTAATAATAATAATTGTAAAAAAAAAAAAAAAAAAAATCTTTTTAACTTGAATTTGCCATGACAACAATTTTCCGACGAGATAAAAGAGAAAAACAGAACGTGTATATATAGTCTAATGTCGTGAGGAATAAGATTTTTAAAAAGGCAAGGAGACGCCATGTGAAAGCGTCTCATTAATTGGCCTCGTCGGGCAGCGACTAATTAGCCGAGGGACTTGTTTTCTGCACGTGAGCCATTCCATCCTCCCCCCACCCTCCCCCTTGCCGCGTACTGTCGATTTCATTAAATTCAGGAAATTAAAAGTGCAATTGATGAATTGATGGTGAGGGTAGCAGTTGTGGCTGTTTTCGCATTAAGTGCCCAGTAACTTAACGCTTAGCGAAACAAACATCGTTGCAAAAATACAAAAATCAAAAACAGCCCCTTGTGTAAACACATCTACACCTAGGACTATTAATCAATAGTCCTAGTCTACACGTGTCAAAATACACTATTTCCACATAATTCAAATTTTTTAATTTTTTTTATTTTTAAATCAATTCTAATTATTTTTTTAATTTAATTATTTTTTTTTTTTTTTTAAATTTAATTTCAATTAAATTTTTTTTTTTTTTAGTTTTAATTGTATGTAATTATGCATGTAAAACGTTCGACTATAAATGTAAAAACTCCTTTTATTACCATTCCATTAGGCCTAATTATTAAGTCTATAAATCTTTCATCTAAACTTTATATTCATTTATTCATCTAATTCAGCAACATTAAAAATTCACATAAAAATCACCCGAAAAACACAATTTTAATTTAAAAAAAAAAAAAAAAAATTAATATTAATAATAATAATTTAACACAATAACAAGCCAATTATTATCTATATAAAACCACCCCAGCTTCATTTTTACTTCCTCCAACCCCCAAATCCAACAAAAAGTCTCATTAATCCCCCCTCACACCCCTCGAAAACACTAAAAAGTGACTTAATTGAAAAAAAAAAAGTCACGCCTTAGAAATGTAGCAATTTGTGGAAAACTGATCAGACAACTGATAAGAAAACAAAAAAAGAAAAAAAAATCAGCACCCACAATGCCTTCCTTCGCCACAAAATAGCAAAAAAACAAGTTTAAAGCAAAAAAAAATTGTTGGGGGGTGAGTAGCGAGGTGATAATTGCCAACCCCACCCTCTTTGGACGCCATTTCCCCCCTCGCAACAATCTGTAATCTGCGGAACTCGCGTTACCACATTCGGAGGCGGTGGGGGGACGCACGAGGGACGTCGTGGAGGGGGTCCAGGACCCATAATGAGAAACGCTGAGGCGGCAGTTCTGCTTTTCATTTCCTGTTCCCGCATGATTTTCTGCGTCTCGTGATCGCTCACAGCGTTCATATAATCGGGAGATCGCCCGAGGATAATATAACTCACCATCCATCCCTCCCCCTTCCTCCCATGCACCGGTTATTACCCCGAGGGATTATTAAGGTGTGTATCCTTGGAGGCCATTATGGATAATGAATTTGGTTTAATTAAATGAGTTTGTTCCAAATAAAGTGCTCGGTGGTTTATTCTCAATTTGGTTTGAAATTGAGTTTTAATTGAATTTTTTCTTGTTGGCATTTAATTGGTTTCGCAAGTCGTACGTGAAAATAAAAGAAAGAGCGGGAAATGAACTTTCTTTGCACGTGCCGTTTGCTGGCACCAGAGGGAAATAACACGTGGAGTGGAAGAAAAAAGCGGCAAATTTAAACCACAATTTTTTTTTTTTGTGTGTGTTAAAAAAATAAATCGGTAAGTGCATCCAAAGTTTCTGGTTAGATGGTTTTTGGTGTTTCGAAGAATTGGAATGATGACGTTAATTTCTGCTCACTCGGATCATCGTAATGTTCAATATTTGAGCGTCATTTAATGTCATTATTGCAATTCTTAAATTAAATAAAAATGAACGCATTGAAGTAGACGTTTTTAGAGTTTTGGTGTTTCCATAAACGGCAAAAACAGAAGACGAAAACACGAATGAGATTATTTCGTTTTTGTGTTTCGTTAACGTCTGAATTTTAGATAATGACGAAAATTAGTTTACAGATAGAGCTCGAGAAGCTGAGTCGAATGGTACCGGAAACGAAAATGATCTAAAACGGCGTAAAATCTCATCATTTTCACCCAATCGACGAATTACAGCATAGTTTTGCTTTTAATCACGATGTTTGTGATGGCTGCTTCACCCGGATGCAATATGACAATTGAAACAGAAACCTTGGATGCACCTACAAGTTGGCACCGGGTAACTTGATGCTAAATTCAAACTGCACATCCCAGTCTGCATAGACTGGTTCAAATTGTAGATTATATATATTTTTTTATTGCTATTACTATTTGTTTTCTTTGTTTTAGTAAATTATATCTAATATAAAACATCAAGAAGTCTCTTGTGCGCAAAACGCAGTGCGCAGTTTGAATTTAGCATCAAGACAAACTATATAATCTGTGCTATAGTGTTGGTTGTGGTTACCAATTACCTAAAACCAAAAATAAATAAATAAATATAAAATAAAATAAAATATAAAATACGTCGATTTGTTACAAACCATGAGAAGGGTCCCACTTCTAACTCACAAAAATTAAGAAAAATTAAAATCTCAATCTGAGAAACTGCTCTTACAGTTGAAATTCCACACCAACAGAGTTTGATTATTAATTTACAGTGCGTAGTTATGGCGTTATGGGTGTCATGTTCCTCCGTTACAAAATACCCACTTCCGGATTCAACCCCTAAGTTATTGAATTATTTTACTTTGAAAACGAAGCCTTATTGAGTTATTTACGTTTAAGCTTGGACGAATACTAAGTATTCGTCCAAGGTTTAAGATCAACACAAACCTCCCGCTTTTTCTTCAAAATGAATCTGCAATTGCAGATATATTTTTCTAGAACTAATAGTTTTATAATACTGAGAAAACGCTTATTGCTCAACAGCTGACCCAAAATGGCCGGCTAATGATAATCAGTTTATGACCAAAAAAAGTGAGATTATTTCAAATTCTACAACGTACGATCAATACTCACGGTTATAAGTTTAGTGGAACAGCCCCGATGGAAGGAAATCTTCAGTTCTCGGAATAAATCGTTGGCGTAACAAGTGCTAACCCGCGAAAATCTGAACCGCCTTTCTCTATCGCGCTACGTGATGCTGCCATCTACGAAGAAAATTTCAAACTACGACGCTGTCGTTGGCATTGTCTCCTGAGGTGTCACCCGCCTTACAAAACAGTACCATATTTAGTATTCCTGCTGCGAGGAATTTACTAAATATGGTAATACTTTATTTTATTCATTTATTTTCATCAAATAAATAATACACGCTTAGTTCGTGAATATAATTCCATAGTTTGTTTATTTTTTCATTCGCTCGGCGATAATTCCTCACCAGATACACTATAAAAACTAAATCGCTTAAAACCTGATAACAATACTACAATAAATTTGAACTGTGACAAGTATCGAATGAATTTTTTTTCCTAACTACAATTGATTACGTCACCGACTCATAAAACTTGTTTAAGTTGTAATGGAAGTACTCCTTGAAACAGTTCTACAAACATCCACGCATGCGCACGGCGCATTCACCCACCAAGAGTTTTTTCTTTTCTTCTCGTCTTAACTGCTCAGCCGCCAGGTAACTTGGCCGGATAGAAACAAAGTCAAGTGAGAGAAAACAATTTTTTCATGTCAAATTCACAGTAGCATTTCCTCCTGCAATCCACAGGTGAATCACCCGACATTTTTTTTTTTTTACTGCGTTTATCCAATACACAAAATCAATAGGCAAGTACAGCAATTCCTATTTATTTATTTGCTATAATTCACCTTGATGTTTTTCCTTGAAAAGAATTCTACAGAAGATTACAGAGAATACAAGAGATCACGTGAGACAAACATGACGACTGGTGACCATGGTAAGAGTAAGTTTATCAATCGTCAGTTTATTTAAAAATAGAAAAGAAAATTTTATTTTGTAAATAATTTTCACTTTATCTGGTATTATTATTATTATTAGTTTGAGGTTTTTAATTTTTTTTAATAGAGTTGTTTCATCAACATGTTTTTTTTTTTACGACCTAGGTCATTATACAAAAAGATATTTCACAACATGTATTTTTTTTTTTTAAATTTAAATATGCACCTGCCTTTTGCCAAATTATGTTGTCAGTCTATTCTTATGCAAGATGCTCATTATTTTTTAAATTAAAAAATTTAAAAAAAAAATTATTACCATATTTAAAAAAGAAAAATTCTTGATAGTTAGTGATTAAGATTCATGACCATGGCCTTGAAAAGTGACCTAAAATTTCGAATGGAGATTTAAAATAATAAAATAATACTAATAATAATAATAATAATAATAATAATAATAATAATAATAATAATAAAAAGGAAATTTCAGTACCGGTAGTTGTTATTGCAGGTACAGGTACTAAGTTTAAAGAGATGCACATTGAGGTGAGAAAACGACTTCCTGTTTTTCGGCTTGAATTTCGTTTTTCATCTGAAAAAAAAAAAAAAATTATTAACAGGGCGAGGAAAGAGAAACAATTCAGAATTTGCTCACCGGAACAACTGCAGATTCAGGTGCGTTATTAAATTTAATTATTTAAAAAAAAAAAAATTTTAAATGGGTAATTTAATTATTTTACTGCTGAGTGACGAATTAAAGTGATTTTGGACATTTTTTTCCAATATGGCTGATCTAAATCAAATATTAAATATATTTAACACACAGAGGAAAATAAAAAGTGATTGCATAAGTTCATTACACAATCAAATGTCTATTACTTTAAAGTTGTTTACCATGCCATTGTTTTAAAGACAATTAGAGGAATTGAATTGATTCAGCAAACCAAATATCTCGAATTGACAGCAATGATAAATCGGTTTAAATCAGCTTATCTGGTCCCGTTTTATCTGAAATGTATAAAAATATGTTTAAAAAAAAAAGAAAACAAAAGAAAAGTAAATGAACATGTGACCCAAATTTTTCTGATTTTCTTTTTCAGATGGATGTTTTAATGTTTAACCTTGGCCAAGGCTTAACAAAAGACTGTGCTAGAGTTTACAGCCATGAAAAAACTATTTACTATTTAAAGCATGTGCTGCATTTCAGAAAAATAGGGAATTATTGCAAATGGCTGTTAAAAAATTGCAAAATCAAACCAAAACAACAAAAATACTTTTTTATTCCAGTTAAATTATTATTTTTTCATGTTTTCATGGTTTGCAAACCCAAATTTGTGTAAAAGATTAGAAATTTTTCCTTCTGCTAAAACCATATGGGGTTGGAGATAAAGTGACTGACTTAAGGCAATGGTGAAAAGATAGCAATTGCCATCTATATGGGCAAGCCACTCCAACTTAAGGCAATATTGTGTTTCCTTTCACTAAGCCAGCTGGCCTGAGTGAGGGTCATGGGTTCAAACAGCTGAAAACTGGTATTTTTTTTTCAATGAGGAAAAATTGAAAGCAAAGTCTTCCAGCAGTAAAATATAAATTAGGAAATATTTGCTTTTGGCACATTAAATAACCATTGATAAGCACTTCCTGACAAGTAGAAATTTACATATTCAGGAAGCTGTAGAACCAGAAGCAAATTATTACTTTTAAAATATACCTAACCAACATAATCAAAGAAATTTTTGGTGGAGTCCTGCGCACCAAAATGGCCTAACTCGCCTGACAAGTGGCCGGCAGTAGGGTGATCTACGGTTCAATTCCCAATACTGGATTTCCCTGAATCTCGACTTTTGTCAGGTCCACTAAAAGTTCCTCTAGAATAAATAGAAATAAAATACACAGTACACAGAGTGTTTACTTTAAAGTGTTCCAATTAAATTACTGGATAATAAATCAAAAGTCAAATAGGAAGTGTTGGTGGTAGAAAAAAGTTACTTTTACCAAATTACCACCAGAAACATTAGAAAATGTTTACTGACGCTTATGAAAATATTTCATACTTGCGTTGTTGTTAATGAGCAACCATTTTGAACTATTTTTAAAAGTTTAGGTGTTAATTTCTGTAGTTATTGCCATTTGAATTACGTTTTGTGAAATTCTTATTTTCCTTGTTTTACGACCAGCATGGTGCCATTGAAATCATCACACAACAGATTTTTGATCTCTTCATTTAATATTCAGTAGTTTGGCTGAACGTAAACATCCTGTGTAGTCGTCTTCCTAATATTTTGGTACCAAAATCATGCAGACATAAACACAATTTGAATTTGGCATCAAGATACTGGGCTTAGACTGTAAACCTCTGAAACACCAGGACTGCTACAGTGAACTCAGCAGATCCCTGTCGCCACTGTCAATCGCATTGACTAAGTTTAATAGCAATAATTTGAGTTTTTTCCTTCAAGATACCATGTCACGTGTAGTCATCAAACCAGCATCAGAATTAGGTGGTTGCTCTCAAAAATCCACATCCAAGTGGAATGTGCGCCGGGATGCCTTAATATGCACATTGGCTGTGGTGGCTTTAGGTCTTTTGTTTCTGGTCATTCTGGTGATTGTTCTTGTTCTTCGTGGCTCAATAAGCGAACAACAACTTGTACAAGCTGATTCCTCTATCAAAGTATCAACCACCTGTGGTCTAGTAGCGGGAACATCTGTCAATGGTGCTTTTGCATTCTTCGGTATTCCTTACGCTGTACCGCCGGTAGAATATTTGCGCTTCAAAAAAACCGTTCCATTGACCAAAATGGAAGATTGTTGGCAAGGCACTTACAGGGCATATCATCAAAGAGCACATTGTTTCCAAAGCGCTATAGATGGGATTGAAGGTTTTCGCAAAAGCGAAGACTGTTTGTACCTGGACATATACACACCGGACCCTTCATTTAAGGACCCTTTACCGGTTGTTGTTTACTTCAGAGGAGAAACTAGTCTTGGACACGATAAATTTTCTATAAGGTAAAATCAACATCTTCTATTGTTCAAACCTCAAATGCAAAACTCATTTCTGATAGATTGCAGCCATCAGCTAGACTTGCGAGAGAGAAAAGAGTTGTCTTTGTCAGTGTTTCGTACCGCATACATGCATTTGGCTTCATGGCATTAAAAGTTCTTCGCAAGGGACATCCAAGAACGTCAGGAAACTATGGTCTGCATGACATGATAGCCGCACTCCAGTGGGTTCAAATGAACATTGATGCATTTGGTGGAAATCCAAGATCGGTAAGTGTGGTACACTTAACAAACTTGACGTATTACCCCAGTTTGGATGGCATGCCTTTAGGGTGCTCAGATACCTCTGGTCCAAAATCAGGACATTTGAAAAAAAGTGGCACTTTTCAAAATAACGTTTATTA
>JAQFXT010000392.1:0-12500 GCA_034683725.1 Strigamia crassipes
AAGATTAAAAGGGATAATTCAAGTCCCCACGTTTTCATACACAATTTTAATTCCACCAAGAGAATATTTATCATTTGTTCTGGTATTTATGTGTTTCATTTTTAAATTTTGTCCGCTTAAATTTGCACTGTTAAAATTAATGATATACGACTTTAAGGAATAAATGACCCTTTGAATTGCGAGTCGATATTGCACGAAAAAGAATCTTAATTGGGATCTGGTCGGCGAGAGAAAAGAAAAGACATACTCGATTTTCCAAATCCGACATCCTCTGGGATGCGATGCAAAAAGAAAACGTGGTGGGTATTAATCAAAATCCACTTGTTCACATTTCCCATTGCAACTCAGTTATGTTGCTCCACCCGTTTCTCGAGACGAAAGAAAATAAATCTGATGATTAATACTTCCTAAAGTATTTCCTTCCCTGCTCCAAAATTATTATTTTTTGATTAATTACCTAACGAGTGATGGCAATGTTCTTCGACTTAGAGTTGATAAAGAAGGAAGGAATGGAATTGGGAAAAGAAAAAAAAAAAAAAGAAAAAGGAAAAAAGAAAAAAGAAAAAAGGCTCACATTTCGAGAAAATCATTCTGAGAACTGCCGTCGTAAAAACGCCCGTATCTCGATGCAAATCCATTTCAGTTTTGCGGTTAAATGCACCTATTTCTATTTCCCTGACTCAATGCATATGCATACATTGTACAAATCGTGCAGGAAAGCTAGTACCTACTTCATTTGAATATCAACAAGCATAACCGTATCCATGGCATCGTCTCGTTAATATTTTACAATTTGAAAATTCCAAATAAATTCAAAAATATAATGAAATTACTGCTATTTCATGCAAAAATGTGTGCGGAAATGAGATAAAATAAATTCCAAAAATCCAGTCTTCGCAATCATATTTCTAAGATTTTTAATAAAGAATATTTCTTTTTTTAATACAACAAACTACAAAGCAGATCGTAAGAAGCTTTGCAGCAAAGAATCTTTTGTAAAAACTCTACTGCGCTTCTACCAAACAATTGCTACAAACTGGAGCAACACACCAGAACGGCCAAAGGGGGGTCATGTCCCCGGAATTCCTTTTTCTCAAAGCTGATTGCTCCATGTCAATTTGGTCAAACCTGACTCCGTGATTCCGATAAATTTTACTTTCTTATAAATCCTTCTCTATTGCGAGCCCAAATTTCAATTGAAAACGTTTTTTCTAAAATTTATTGTTAATATTTTCTAGAATTCAAGTTGTGTGAATTAAAAATGTAATTATTAATTCACATAAAAACAAAAACATTTTTAAAAAAAAAGTCATTAAATAGGAATTGTTTAAATTTTTCTCCCAAACCTCAAAATGTCAAATTGTCATCCAAATCATTAAAACTTTCATATCATTTCCTTTGTCCTGTCTGTGTTTTGTTCTCCTCCAGGCTCCGAGACTAAAGGTTGACACTAAGGCTAAGTTAAACTGCAACAACCTTTATTTCAAATGACACCATGCTACAACTACAATGTCTCGTATTTCATGCACGCACATATAGGCACATGCCAAAAGGCTTAATAGGCTTAATGTGAGAACCCAACACCACTTCCCCATTTAAAGAAGTGAGAGACACCTCCAATGTGAACTATACAAATCCTCATCACTACCACACCAGGTACACATTAAAACCATCATGTAAAAGCCCATACCCATCACTCTGAATCTATGAATTTAACATATTATCTGAAAGCCGCTTCTAAACTATAATTCAGCCATCTTGTAATTGTAGCACACAATAGAATATAGTCTGGGTTGCCGGTTTACGTGGAATTTGTCGTTTTTCTTGTCAACACGGCGGCAGTACATTGGTAGACTCGCGCCAGTCTGCACCTCTCCTAAGGAGAGTATTGGTTTTGGCAACACTGTGTGCAGATAAAATTGAATTGTTAACGCAGCACCATACCGTTGTAAATACACTGTAAAGACACTGAACTGTTTCACATACGGTGACAATTTATTTATATATCTCGAATGACCAAAACAAAGAATAAATACCATCGTCCAAGTGTGTTGTGTAATAGTCGCTGCTTGAGGGACGACATATTATTTTCATGAAAATAAAGTGAAGAAACACAGACAAAAACACGTTGTTTCTTGGCACAGTTGAAAACAACTCCTTTCTGGAGGATAATAGCAAAATAGAGTGGATCAAATTTCAAAATTGACACCTCAATCATCATCTGAGAATATTATTTACACTATTCAAAAACAAAAACTAAATATCACGTTAGCAGTATTAAGAGGAAAAATAATACCGGTAATAATATTTTAATAAATTGCAGCAGATTGCATTAAACACATAGTCAATTATGAAAGAGCTATTTCTGAAAGTTCATAGTCAAACGGAAATTTGTTGGGAAAATAGTATTAATAATAGAGACTTACTTAGGGACCTCGAATAATAGCACGAATTGACATAATTACTTATTCTTTACTTTAGAGAGAAAGGTCGCTCCAGGATGATTTACCTAAAGTGTAAAAATCGATCAAGAAAATAATCATGAACTTTATGAGAGATTTTTTTAAATTAGGAATAAATTGAAGGATCATATTAAGATCGTTTGCAATATTTATTCGAAGATTTTTCAGTTTGTAATCTGTTAAAACACTTTTCATCTTAAATTTTTAAGTGCATTAAAAATTTAATTTGAAACACGTTAGAAACTCAGCTAAAACCAGAACACATATGAATTAAATTTAAAAGTAATTTAGTTTCAGTATGTGGTTAAAGCTGCGTTTTTTTTTAGCAAACCAAATAAGTGTGCCACACTCGAGTCAGTCTGACAGTCACCAAAATTCCAAATTAGTCAACGTTTATTTCTTAATTATTTAACTTCAATGAAATATTAATTTTGAAGTTTTCAATTAAGTTAATAACTTAAAGTGAATATTAATGCTCTCCAAAGTGGAGATTCAGAAATAATTAATGTTTAATCTGGATGAGGTATACGATTAACCTTCAGTCAAAGAGGGTCAGTAGCATGAGCTAGTTAAGTCTGCCAAAGACTGCCCACACCTCATGGAGTGGGTAAACCACAAAGACAACTGATTGGCAATGATTCAAGACGGACGTGTGACCAAGGTCGATGAGGCCAACACTAAAAATAAAAATTTATTGAAAATGAAATCAGATTTAAAAGATTTAAATCATAAAAATATCTACAAGACAGTGAAGTGAATAAAATGCTAGTACAGTAGAATCTCTGTAATCCGACGTACATCGAATCGGCAGCAACAAATTTAATATTTTGCTAAATTATAACGCAAAATATAAATTATATTAATAAGCAATAAATGCCGTTAACTACAGGGTGCTGTACAAATAATTAGCAACTGACAGTACCGTACGATACACATCCTCAAGTCGTAACACAAAAATTTTATATCCCGATTAGCCGAGTGTGGGACTTGCAAACTGTCGAATTACAGAAACTCTACTGTACGTTTAATTTTATTTTCTACCACCAAAAATCTTGAAACAGACATAGAAGCTTCCTTGAAGGAGCCAACAAATCCAAAGCTCATTTTACATTTACCACTCATAAAGAGTGCATTTCTATCCTTGCTTATTCCTTTCAGTTTCTAAATTTATTCCTTAAAAAAAGAAACAAAAAAAAAGAAAAAAAAAAAAACTACATCCATTAACCATTTTATGTACATAACTAAACTTGCTTCTTTCGGCTCGAGTATCATTTCATTTGCATTAAAACACAATGGAAAAGCAAGCAGCTGAAAATCCAACTGTGGCGCTGATGGCAACAAGCAAAAAAGAACAGCAGCCATAAAGGTGACTACAAATTCATCAAATAGGCGCTACATTAAATTGAAGGAAGGAGCAAATTCACCAGCACACGCGATCGGAGACAACATCAACCGCAATGCGTGCAGATAAAACACCCATGTCGAGTAATCATCCTTAGGTTTTATATTATCCATCCATCTATGCTTCTATTCTATCCATTGGTGTGTTAGTGGAGCGAGCAAAGGAATAATGGCAGGACTTCCCTTTTAAAGGTTAAGTGCGGTGTAAAAATGCAGCACCAGACGCCTCTGCACTCTCATAACTCACGCTTAAAACGCTTCGACGTGGCGCTCGTACGACCTTTCGATGCCTATAAAAGGCCCCGTTAATGAGTCATTTGAAATTCGGTTTCGTCACCCACCCCTTGCACTGGCGCCATCTGCTCGTCTTTTTTCAATCTACTTAAAAGAAAAGAGGAAGGAAAAATACAAATTTAGGCCACTTTAGTGAAATTTGCGAGATTGACGCGGCCAATTCAGTCAAGGCGACACCTTTTATCATTTTCAATCAATTCCCAGGTCAGCAACAAATTACCATTTTAAAACATTCGACAATATCTTCATTTCTTAAAGTAGTACAAGACAAATTGTATTGATTCCAACAAACCGTGCAATGAATGTGCCCATCAGTTTCTATTGCTGTTTAAATAAATGCCGGCACTCATGGCTACGAACTTTTCTGAGCGAAGTCACCACAAAATTTCTCTTTTAACAAAAAAAAAAAAAAAAGAAAGCAGAACACCAACGTTAATTGAAATTAGTGAGTGGATTTGAGAGAGAACAAGTCGAGCATAGAAATACAGCAAAACGCACGCGTCCTCCTCATAAAAATAACTTGGATCTGCGCCAAAATAGGACCCAGGAACAAACAGACCAAATAGCGCTCACCGTAGGGCCGAGGATTTGAGGCCAACCGAAGAAAAACACCGCCTAAATCCATCGACTTGTCCCAAAGTCTTAAGTCGCAGAGACCCCAGTTTGTCCACTTTTCTTGATTAATTGCAAGCGTTCTGTACTCAAACTGTGCTAAAGTCCAAAAGTCCTAAAGTCGCACGATGTACTAAATAATTTGTAGATATTTGTTGCTTTGTTTAACGTGGTTGAAGGACGGGAAAAGACGACCAAAACGCCGGAGAAAATCATGCCGGTCATTCATCTTGTCGATGTGGCCCGTGGTTTATGGCCGCAAGAAAGACGTTGCAGCGAATGTAGCTCAATGGTTCTTCTTCCTTTGGCCAAACCCTCCTTACGCAGAATACAAACATGTTTTCTACGCAGTTTGCCAAATGGTTTTAAAGAGGCGATTTATGATTGGGACGTGATTTGAAAGGCGGAAAAGGATAAAAAAAAAAATTTTAAAAAATTCAATGAAAAATTTTTTTTTTGGGGGTTGAAAAAAGTAAAAAAATTTAAAAAAAAATATTTTTATTTTGAATTTTGTATTGGAATTCAATTAAGCGGAATGGGTTATGCGAGTGAAAGTGGAATAATACAATGCAGCATCTAATGGGAATCGGTTTTCCGATCTCGATGGCAAAGCGCGAGGAAGAGATAAGTGTGATCTCTGACACGTTCGAGTGGAGAAAATCATTTTCCTAGTTGGCTGATTTAATTAAGAGACTCGATGACTCATTGTGCCATGCCAACATCTCTCAGCCACTGGAGGAGTCGCCTGTTAGGCGTCAGCTCGAAAGTTTCTTGATTTAGGACTCGAAATCGTTTGGAACAAACACAAAAACGAAGTTTCATTTCATTTCCTAGCCAATTGCCCCATTCCGATTATTATTTTCAAGAAATTTCGTGCCAAGTTTGTGTTGCAGTTATTAACTACAGTCACAAATTTCGCCTCAATTCGTTCTTGGCAGCTCGCATTTATTCGAAAATCGACTGGGAAATAAAATTCTTAATCAAAGATTCCACTTTTAGAGTCTTATATAGCTCATAAATCAATTTTTAAGACGATAAAAATGGCTTTTATATATTTCTCATTAAACTTAACGTCTTGATTGGACACTAATTAACTCAGAATAAAGTTTTTAATAACTTTAAATTTCGAATCCAATCTTCTTGTTTGCCCAAAAATAAATGAAAAGAACAGTAGGCTTCGCCGCGCTGCGCTTGGCACCTACGACCATCAATTGTTCATTTTGACAATAGATTAGGTAATCATGGTTGATGTCGCAGACGCCACAAACAAATTGATTGTTTTTGATCCAAAGTGTTATCTCTTTTTTTGGGGCGCCAGAAATGGAAGAAAAAAGTCGAATCAACACTAGGTGGCACTCTGTGTGCAAGTTAAAAATGTTTTTTTTTTTTTTTTTAAATGATTGATTGTTTAAAATATTTTACTAATCAAATAAAGTTTAAAAAAAACATTAAAAAAAAAAAAAAAAAAAAAAAAAACGTTTATTACTTACATGGAATGCAGCTACTGTAGTTTCCACATCAAATTTAACCGTTGATAATTGAATTTCTTGAAAAAATTCGATCAGAAAATGAATGAATTTGACTAAGTCTATTTCCTTAGGATTGAATAGATTAATTCAACACTCGCAAGCTTGAGCTTTGTCATCTTCTGAAATGACAGAATCACCGTTTCACTATTTCTGCACCATTTTGGCCCGTATTTGCAATTTTTGGTGATTTTCTATAATTGTTTTTACACTTATTTTTAAATGGTGACCACCTTTTCAGTTTATCAAGCGCCCATTGCCACAAGATACTCTGAATGTCATTTAGTTCAAAATTAAGTCGTATTAGACTGACTCATCTCCATGCAAATGGAAATGCCGCTTAATGGAAGAAAAGTAGAATGTGTGTGCTCTGCGAGTCATACCAGAGCAGGAAGAGTCCAAACTGAATGCTTCGTTCAGAAGAGAACAGAAGGAGACCCATTTCCACACCCTCAAGCAACACTTGCCTGCTTGCAACCACATGTCACTATTCCCACCTGACGCCATTTTTGGACTGTTTGCCCTTACCTTGAGGTACTGATTACTGCATTACATAGTCGATGAACTGCACACAGCCGCAGTTTGGAAGTTTGGTTTTTATTCATTGATCTTTATGGAAATAGAATATTTTAACCAAAAAAACTTAGAAATAAAAAATTGGTTCAGTCAACATGTTTTCCTATTAGTGCTAAACTCTTTAATTTTTTTTACACTTTATCTCTAATTACCTTGAAATCAGTTTTTATCTTGTCTTACGAAGTTTAACTCTAAAACAAACGACCTACGGCAACTAAAATCAATTAAAACCTTGTGAACAGCGTCAAAACACGTGATGCTTGATGAACCAAAACGAGCCTTAAAAGAAACAGAAAAATGCACTTTGTTCTGCACATGCTTCGCTGCATTGCAAACAAAAAACAAAAACAATAGCTCATGCTTTTGAAATCGTCTGCAACTCAGTCTAAACACTGACCGACTCTCAAATAGTAGTCGAGACAGTTCGCATATGGTTCGAAAATACATTGTAATTATATTTCAATGTCTTCCAAAATATTAAGTTTCACAATACACTTGAGAATTCATTTTGCAGGCTATTGGTTTATAAATAATACGACATTTTGTAAAACATTTTATGAAACACAATCCACAATATTATTATTTGTGAAATATGAACGCATTGACAAAATACATTTTATAAAATGTATTACGAAATGCATTACTTAATATACTTGAATTCGAAAAAAATGTTATACATTTTGAAATACATTAATTGGGCAAATTTAAAACTATATTGTAAATATATTTTTGAACCATATGGGTTAGTGCGATATTAAAATTTCTTAAATTTTTTACTCTTTAAAGAAAATTTAAAAATTCATATTTTCCTTCACATTTTAAATCAAACACTACTTTTAATTGTCGCCTGGTACAAAGCACATGCATTATAAACCATAGCCCAAGTCACCAATTCACGTTGCAGAAGTGAATGTATCTGATGTAATAACTTACCTTAAAACATTCCGGCAAGTTGATATGTTTTCAGGGATATTGTAACCGTTTTGATGCTCGCTAATTACATGTATAATAGGGCTGTCCAGAATAGAATTGCGTTCTTCCTTAACTTCATTAAACTTTCAAACGCAAGCTGCTACTCTAAAGAAGAGAAAAGAAAGAAGAAAAAAAAAATACAATTAATTCAAAAACTTTTCGTCTGATGCACAGTCAAAAAAAGACAAGAACAAAAAGAAATAGAAAAAGAAAAGAAATATAAAACCCCAGAGAAACGCGTGAGAAGTTTCTTTTCATTCGACTAAATCGATAAAAATGAAGCAATATCTATATTCAACAAAAAAAAAAAAAAAAAAAAAAACGAGAAAAAAAAAAAGAAATGCACTTTGAAAGTGATGAATTAGATTTTAAACTGGTCTTTTAAGTTGGGTTATTTCAATTAAGGCACAAAGATATCGACTGCGTGCGAAAATTGACGTTTTTATTGCATGGCAATGATAGTGGAGAAGTTAGCCACCTTATAGCAGGGTACAAAGAGCCCTTCGAGACGTCACCTGTGATTAATTCCTGGTGAAAGGTCTAGTGCACCTCGGGGAAATTACCCTCACTCTATACAGACATTTTCAGACGGCGTGGAACATGTCTGTTTTCTTTACTCTTTTTTCTCTCTTTCTCGGTCTGTCTCTCCTCTCTCTTTCTCTCTCGTCCCAACTCATCATCGCCAACTAGGACTGAAATTGCTATTTGATCCCTTTAACAAACACAAGTCTCTATTCGACACTTTCCACTGAGCAATTAATTACACCTTTTCGCAAGCTTTGACGAAGTATTGAGTTCAAAATTGAATCGCAATTTAAATGAAACGTATTCAAGAAATCAATTGGAATTTACAACACATTTATAGCTGGAAAATTTTAGAAGGACATTTGCATTGAAATTAACCTACGTAGTAATAACATGGGTTGGTCGAGCTTATGTGGGATTAAGAAACGCAACCTGTTGCAATATTAAATAAAAACTAGACTAATTTCAAGCAAACACACGAACGCAAAACTAAGTTATGGCACTCAAATAAAAGAAATAAAAAGAAATTTTATTTTTTTTTTTAAATCAAACATTTCCCATTCATTTAAATGAAAAAAAGAAAGGAAAGTATTGGTTTTTCAATCTTATCAATCTTCGTTCGTTTGTTCGCATTTTAAATACATGTTTGAATAAATCTTAACACTTCTTTCGATATAGGTTCAAATTATATCGTTATAGATACTGTATAACATTGACCAAAATCAAATCATAAAGTTTCTGTTTCTGTAGTTTTTGGCGTTTTTATAAACAGCAAAAACTGTGAATGTTTTCGTTTTGGGGCTTGTTTGTAATGTGGTTTAGGGGTCTCGTGCTCGAACTTGCGAGGAAATGGCGATCCAAAATTCCAATTCTTCAATCAACGAACGAATTGTGGCTTACTTTTGAGCACACTTATGCTTTTACTCACGTTTAAGCAGATGGATGCTTTCGTGGCAGCCGCTTTAAATTTGGTTGTAAAAACCAAAACATGATATAAACCATTTCAAAAACCACTCCAGTCATGGTTTTTGGCTGTTTTTAGGGTCCATTCTGTTTATAGAAACTCCGTAAACAGTAAAAACAAAAACTTTTGAATTCACCTATTGTTTTCGAGGTTTTAGTTGATCAATTCAAAAGAAACTTGTAAAACTACCGAAATCTCTAAAACTACTATTTCATTTGAAGCGCTTGTAATGCTCACGGCATTAAAACAAACAAACAAACATTTAAAAAAACATAATAAGAATTCCTGATAATGACATCTATTTTCTTGTTGCCTTAAGCTTTATTCCAATATTTATTTTCGGATTTTTATTTCTTTCGAAAACCAAACAAATTAAACCAAAAAAAGCAAAACAAACAAAAAATTCTAATCCTGTTCATATTTCTCCATCTCTTCCTTTTAAATTAACTGCCAAAACGGAAAAAACATTGCAATTGGGAAGAGAGAGAGAGAGAGAAAAAGAGAGAAAAGGGTGATTGGAAGTGTGGGTGTGTACGCAGACCCAGTCACCTGCAAAGTTGCTCGTACCTCCAATAAAAATCTGAAATCGAAGCTCCTACCAACTTTACACGCTGCGTTCGGCTCGAAGCAATTTTATTTGGCTATGGAAACTTGATGCCTGTCTTCTATGTGTGCGATGGAGGAAAGAAGAGAGGTTGGGGGTAGCGGAATTGAGCGGGAAGGGGTCCGTTGAATGCACTCGAGCACGAGAAACAAGATGAGGAGGGCGGGGGTGCTGTCTCTTTCTTTTAACGAGGTCAGCACAGCGCCGAAAGAAACACACACACTGACGCCCAATCAATGTTTTGTGTTTACAGGTTCCACAAATTCAAAGTGGGACGCCTTGTAAACGCCACGACATGCGAAGGCGGATACGTTCAAATAAGGGACGGCACAAAGGACTCGGATTCGCCCGGTTTCTTTTGCGGAGAAGTGGATCGACCGCAAGTGTACATCTCGGAGACGAGTCACGTGACAATCAAGTTCCACGTGCGTCTTTTCTCAGGTGAAAAATTCATTGCACGCGCTCATATTGAAGAAAGATGCAGCCATTGTAATTAACCAACCTTGTTGTTTAGTTGCTAAGTTCGCACGCTTCCTTTCCCATTTGCTTTACCTTCTGCACATTGCTTTTGGCGTTGGAGTTGGAGGTACCTTTTCTGAAGCGAAGTTACTTCCATTTAATTTAATCACCGCAGGGTAACCTGAGAAGATGATCCGAAGCGAGTGCGCTAAGTCGAAGCTGAGTCTAATAAGATAGAGAATGTTGCTCGTTTCCCCACAAGAGTCAGTCGGAGTTGGCCGTTTACTGTTTGCTTTGCCTTGCTTTATCCTTAGCAAATTCTCTTACTATACTCGCTTTCTCTTACTTCCTCTGCAGCTGCACTCGCGCTTCACATCTCAACCAGAGCTAACATTTTCCACTGCACGTGTCAGCCTAACACTATGTGTGTAACTAGTTTGATTTAACTCAAGCAAACGGTTTGAAATAATTAAATCTCAAAAGAAAATTAAGTAGATTCAGTGCAATGAATGTTAAGCAGCAAAGCCAAGGGGCAGCAATGACACAAGTTCGGCCAAACACGTGATAAAATAATAAGTTAGAAGTTACACGTATGTTTACACATGCAATTCTAGATTCTATTGAATATATCATACAGAAAAGTTGACTGTTCCCATGTGATTCAAAAATTTATTTTACAATATATTTTTAGATTTGCCCAATTAATTAATGTGTTCGCGGAGCTCAAGAATATTCAATAATGCATTAAATAATACATTTCAAAATATTCCTTAATAAATATATTCATATTTCACAAATAATAATATTGTGGAATGCATTTCGTAATACGTTTTACAAACTGTAGTATCATTTGCAAACCAATCGCATGCAAGTGTATTGCGAAACTTAATGCATTTTAAAAATACATTCTGATACATTAAAATATAATTGAAATGTATTTTAGAACCATTTGGATTGACAACATCCAACCAAATTTTTTTCTCAATGTGGAAAAAAATTTCTCTCTACTTATAACGACACATAATTAAGAAGTGTGCCTTCGGTTACACGTGCATCGAGGACGCGTTTTTCAAACAGCGTCGCATAAAATCGTAAGCAAGATTAAATAAGTCAAAATTTTTCTGGATAGCTGCCACGACTTTCATTTAAATTCTGATTTTTTTTGTTTCGCATCTGTTAAATGCCTTTAATGCCTAATTAAAATTCTAAACCTAGACTAAAAAAGCAAGGGGAAGAGCTACACAAACTTGAGTATTTCTTTTGAAAGAAAAATATGTTTTATCTTTTACTGCACAATTATTTTAATTTTCAAAAAAAAAAATACCTAAATTAAAATTTGAAATTAGGTTTTAAAGCTGAATTAGACCGAGACAATGGATCATTAGCCATAATAAAAATTAAAACTGTTGTTATTATAACGCGGAAAGCCACCAGACTGGAAATTACTACTTTACCTAGCCCAACTTTTCTGCATATTGAAATCACCAGAGTCCGATTAGCATTATAATACAGCAACTCCCGAGAATTTAGCACTAGAAACACCCAAACTCAACAATTCTCAATCCAATTATAGATTCTTTTCTCCCTTCTTCTCCCGTAATACTTTTAATCTAAAATCACTTCTTCGATTATTTCACAGATAAGACCTACATAAGCTTTAATTCGAGAGCCGAACAGCGCTTCGAATTATATCCCCGATACGGCCAAAACCCGCAACTGTATTTGGACCGAAGAGGTAAACTAATCCCGGGAACGATATGCGATCGACAATTCCCCGATTGTCAAAATTGTTTCTTGCAATCCCCCAATTATCCGGGAGTATACCCACGCAATCTAAGATGCAAATATTACGTGAGCAGTAACAAAGGATCACTCAAAGTAAGTGAAAATTGACAAATGTAATTTCCAAACGATTTAAAAAAAAAAAAAAAAAAAAAAAAAAAAAAAACAATAATAATTTGTAGTTGTTAGTACAAAATCAAGAAATCAATGTTGATGGTCAACGATGCGAAGATGTGATACTCTGCCCAAACAGACCGGTCACTACTCAATGCCCGTACGATTACATCAACGTTTACGACGGTCTGAGTGAACGCAGTCCCTTG
>JAQFXT010000392.1:17500-40795 GCA_034683725.1 Strigamia crassipes
CAAGGATGAGAAATAACTGAGATTTTCAGCCGGTCACCCATCCAAGTACTGACCAAACCCAATGCAGTTTAACTTAAGTGTTCTAATGGCAACATGTGATTAGCACGGTGAATCGTCATTGATTAAAAAAGTGATAAAAATGGCGCCGAATTTGTACGATTCATCAAACTCGGTTCATTTCTCTGTCGTTCATTTCTCCGACACCATTCCCCCAACAGTATGTTCCTTCGACACAAATATCGGAGAAACGACCCATTTCTTCTATCTGTCGAAGAAATGAACGTCGGAAAAGTCAACCCACTCGGATTCATCACGTGAAATGAATGGACTAAGCTAAATTTTGGTATATTTTAGGAATTGGGCAAATCCTCAATTTTCTTGAATCCGAATCCGAATCCTAAAAGGTTATCGAATCCCTCGAATCTCCCGAATCCTTCATACAAAAATAATAAGACAAAAAAGGAAAAAAAAATAAGATAAAAGGGTAATAGGTTAAAATTTTACGACTGCTTGAAGTTGATTGACGTTGATTAATGTTAAACAATTATTTTCTTTAATATTCAAATCATTTGAAGCAAAAAGGTTACAAATTCAAAAAAAAAAAAAATTTTTTTTTTTAATAGTGTTGAGAGCATGGCAGTCTAATTATTAGAAAGTTTGAAAGATTTCGCTAGATGGCATACTGAAAACAGCAAGGCATTCGGACTTAAGATTCAAAAGATTCGAATTTCGAAAAACGAAAAAAATTCGAGTTTTCGAATCCCTCAAGATTCGAGAGATTCGAATGTCCCATACCTAGTATACTTAATGCACAGCATTTATAGAAGAGTAAATTTATGGGTGATCACCGATATCTCAATAAACTACAACAATTACCGTTAAATTGTATAGAAGCTGAAGTGAATTGTGGATTGATTTCATTCTATTATGAGATAAATTGATAAAATTAAAAAAAAAAAAAATTTAATTTAGTTACTAAATTTCCTATGGCTACCTTCACATTAACGAGATTAATTGATACGAAGAAAAAAGTTGCCGTTGGAATTTAATCCAAAAACGCTTCAAGGCCCAATCAATGGGTAAGCAAAAAGAGAGTTAAGGAGAGAAGAGGGAAAAAATGTAATTAAATTCGAGTGAAAAAGTGGAGATTGTTTTCTTCTTTTTTCTCCAAGCATTGAAATTTTGGGAATGTGCTATGTGCAGCGTTATAAACTTTTATTTTTTATTATTATTATTTTTTATACTCGTTTAAAAACCACACACATTTCGCCCAACTTTTAAAGTAAAACTTCTCAAGCAACCAGATTTCTGCCCTTGCCAAAATGATGCGCATTTAATGACACAGGACAAACCGAAAAGTGCGAGCGCAAATAAACTCGTGTTAAAAACGGCAAAGAAATTTTTGCTCCGAAAGACATTTCTTAACTCAGTGCACCGGGGAATCTCGGAACGAGTTGGTTGGAGTTGGTCCAAAAAATCAACGGATCAAACAGGAAACCGGTGGGGAGGCCATCTTGGAGATAGAGGTCGGAAAGAGAGAGAGAGGGGGGCCTTCACATCACACAACGGTTAGGTCATAAATTACGATGCTGCACAATCAGCACTATTTCAATAATCGATTTTATTTGCAGTTTCAAGCGCGGAAATTGTGGATATTCATAACGCTAAATTGCAGCCGCAAGAAAAGATGTTGCACGAGCTTATTAAGGCGAGTTGAAAGGGAAATTAGGACAATTTGGCAATCTTATTCTTTTTTTTCTTTTTCTTTTACGTTCTTGGTATCACTCGTTAAAATTGCACGCCGAGATGAATTTAAAATGGCGCAGATGCAACTGACAAGTTGTTGGCACGTGGCAAAGAAATTGCCTTTCAAATATTAAACCAAACGTCATTATCTCTTCGTCGTCGAAACGTTTTCTCCCATGACGTCACGTGCGCGTGCGATTTAATAAAGAATTTGCACGACAACGACGTTTGACGCGTTTCGAAATATTTATTTATTTATACAAGTAGTTCCCAAAGTCAACGTCCACCACGCATCAACGTCAGGTGTGAAATGCGCCTTAATTGATCCACGACTTGGAAATACATTAGGAAAGTGTCGAGGAAAAGTTAAAAAAAAAAAAAAAAAAAAATTGCATTTGCAAATAAGGAAAACTTATTTCCATTTTGATTGGAATGTGTTAATGTGTTTTAAAGGGGATGGAAGTTAACAAATCAAAAGAGCAGTTCACTTTTAAAGACCGCAAACAGAAATAATTATCAAATGATGAGGATTCGTTAGTGCGCACTTAATATGAGCAATAACTGTATTCAAATTTTAATTGTACCGTACCAATGAAACACCCCTTTTAATAGAGTTTTCTTGCAGTTTCTTCGCAAGATTGAAGAAATTGTCTTTTACTGGAATTAAAACCCGACTGTAAAAAAGAGGGAAAAATATGGGTGAAGAAAATCTAAGTGCTTGAAATTTTATGCTGCAATCAGAGTGATGACAAAAAATGGCGCACAGTAAATTGTTCAGGAATATCATGTCAAATAGACTTTCAGCTCTTTAACTTATCACAAGTTTCTTGAAGCCCAAAAAGGTTTTTTTTTTCCCCCTTCTTTTTCACGACTCTTGGTCAATAAGTGGATCAATTGACAGATTTTTCACAATTCAATATTTTATCGCTATCGACCATCTTGAGACCATTTCAAAAGTGAAAGCACTTTTCTAAAGGTTTACAATATTGCAAATAACCTTTGGAAGTTTTAGTAGTCAGGAAGCCATCAAAGCTGCTATATAAATATACATTCTTAAGAAAATTTTAAATTGATTTTGTCATAAAAAGAAAATTTGGGGATATTTTCTTCATTTAAACTGCTTACAATAATGACAAATAAACTTTACCCATATAAATTGAACATTAGTGGTATTCTAAAAGTTGTCAAAGCATATTGTCACAAGGACAGAGGCTATCTACTGGGTCCATGATCATCTGACCAAACGCGTCCACACTGTTTTGCCAGCTTGAAACATGTTGAAACAGCAATATTTTTTTAAGCTTTAACCATTCTTGCATTTACATTCTTTTTCTCATCAGTTTTTACTAATACTCTAGTAATTAAACCTATTTCGCTACCTGATTCAACTAAGCGTAAATAATTTCATCTTGCAAGAGATCAGGCAAAATCAATGTACCATAAATCCAAAGGTTGTACACACGAAAAAACTATAAGTGTAAGGGTTAAGGAGAGAGATAATAGCGCTTAGGATTTCTAGACGAATGCTTTTATTTTCGGTTTACAAAAGATAAGGTAAGAGAGGGACTTTCCGGTGGACCGTGGTCAACAGTAGGAAAGTACGGAAGTCCTAAGGGTATCCGGGGATCACAATAAGCAAAATAGAATTCCCTGCGCTCTATTAGAGACCCTCGAACTAATGAAAACCCGTGTATTAATGACGAGTATACAATACGCTGTTTTTGCAGTAAAACCAATTTTGAGAAACCGGTAAATTGCTGTCATTTCAAAATTATCCCAATTTTCCCCTAAATTAACAATATTTATAAGTTTAGTTGATAATATTCGTAAATACTTTTTGAGCATTTTCCCGTTACACTTTAAGTACAGAAAATTCTAAAAAAAAAAGTGCTAACAACATATAATCAATTAAACCGATAAATATTATTAATTTACAAGAATATTAAAATAATTACAATTTAAAAAACTAAAGAATTGTATAGATGAATGTAAACAAATCTCTACTTTAACACCCTCGCACTACTGGCATAAATAGAAGCCCGCAGTTTATTGGAGGCCACGTACGACCAGCGGATTTCAGGTATTTTAGACAAAGCAACTAACCCTTAGTAAACAATAGTGTTCCAGCTCAAACCATTGCATCATCATCATTTTTCATTAAAAGTTTTCAAGATCAAGATTACCAAAAGATCAAAACTTCCACTTCCAAACAGTGCTTACCAGCAAAGTTCAGGAGCAGCACAAACAAACCTCATCCTCAATGTCTGATCTTATCTACACAGCCTTTTTAAACAACAATCTTAAGTGCATTATTAACTTCAAAACCAGAAATCTGATTCCCCTTAGAGCTTCACTGCACTTCACTACACATAGAAAATTGACTTCTTAAAAAAAAAAAAAATTACACATTTTAATTAGCAGAAAAATGTAGAAATTAATTTTCCTTGATAAATTACAAATTAAAAAAAAAAAAATAAATCCAATTTACGAAGTTATTTTAGACTTAAACCAACGTTATCCAACGAAAAGTTGTTATCCCAAGATAAGCACATATACATTTAATGTTATTATGTTATTTATCAGAAGCTGCAATTGTGTCATCATTTATCTCCAAGGGTTATTTCCTGCCGGTAATGAAACGAAATGTAGGTGTCAGCTGTGTAAAAGCGTTAACGATCACTATCCATCATGGCACTAATAAAGCCCGATCGCAAGTCTAATTCGATTTAGCGCCTCCTGTTGGTCACATTTGTATATGTTTCGTCCTAATTAATTAAGGGGACACTAAATAAGCTTCTTCCTTCCGTGAGCCCAACTCTGATGTATGGTCCGTGCGACCGAACACTATAAACTACCTGCGAAGTTACGGCAATGAAACTACACTCATCGAGTCCTCGAGCTCGAGGATAGCCACATTTCCCATGGAATGCAGCCACGGTTCTGCCCCAACCACCTCGCCACCTCTCCACCTACCACCTACCACCTCGTACCTAAGTTTCTAGAACAGCTGCGAGCCACATATCAATAAAAAGAAAAGAAGCTGAAGCCACAGGTTCAGACAACGAAAAGCTTTTTTCCTTCTCAAACGAATCGCAACAAAAACAACCCATATATGTAGTCCAACGCTTAAAGTTGGTGGGAGCTATGATAAATTCTATTCAAATTTCAAACGGAATGTGTTTGACCTGTAGACACTGGACACAGCTGCAATGCGCTTTCACTTCATATTCAGTTTGTGGTTACAAGCGAATAATAAAGACTTTAAAAGATGTTTTACTTTGCAAGTTGACATTGGAGAAATTAATCTTCATCATCATTGAAACCAAGAAATCTAAATCAATAAACTGTTTTACTCAAGGAATTTCAGTGTATGTGGTTTAGTGTTAGATCTTCAATGGTAGAAATTGAAAAGAGGAACTCACTTCTCCTTTTTAACACACTTTACCAACAATTTGGTGAGCTTGCACATTGTAAGCCTAACAGTTGACTCACAACAAAATGGCTGCTGATCTCATTCTTATGAGATAAAGCAAGTTTTTTTTTTATTGGATTTTAAACCACATGGGGCTGATCAAATTAATTAAATGCAACAGTAAATGGTAACTTCTAAGGTTTGATTTTATTGATTGGATAAAAGGTAAGGAATATACAGTGTGTTTACTTTAAAGTGTTCCAGTCAAATTACTGAATAATAAATAAAGAACTCAAACGTCTGTTGACACAGTTAAATAGGAAATGTTAAACGGTGATTTCAATAGAATTATAAAATTTGACCTGTGACCTTTAAATCATGGCGAACCATTTTGTAACTTTTAATCTGTTTTAAGTTAAAAAAAAATGTTCAATTACAAAGTTGTAAAGCGTGGTTTGTTTGTAAGAAAAAGTTGCTTTTCCAAAATTTTAACATCATTTATTGGCTGTAGCATAAAGGTAGGTTCACAGTTGTGTTCACACTAGACAGAACGCAACAAAGAAACGAGTCATATGCAATGCAATGTCTGTTCACACACTAGGACATGTGTGAACAAAACTTAAACAATAAACATTGCATTTTTACCGCCATTTTGTGTTGAAGTCGATTGTGATTGATTGATTAGTTGCGTTGCGTGCTTACTTCAACGTGAAGTTGAAATCTACGTCAATGTCAAGAATTATTTGTGTTGCAACGAAGCAACCAGCAATACAAGATAAACATCTTGCATTGCGTCTAGTGTGAGCCTATCTTTCGGTAGTATTTACTGATGCTTGGAAAAAACTTTATACTTATGTTGCTGTTAATGTTTGTTCTTTAAGGGGAAAATCTACCCCACCATCACCTACGCATCTCCCCTCTGGAACTCAACCTCGAACCGCTTTAAAATCCCGATCAAATTGCCATACAATCACGCCCTCTGTTCAGCCTTCAAAATACCGTTGCGTAATCACATCACTCTCTATTTTTCTCAATTCCAGCTGCTAAACCTTAGCAATCTACTGCTTGTCGAAGATCTCTCCTCACTAGCCGACTCTATAAAACCCCAAACACCAGATTTATTTCATAATCAACCTTTTCTGCGCAGACATTACTTACCACTTGCGTGCCCAGACGAAACCATTTTGAAAGCTTGGAACGCATCTCCAAATACCTGTCCTCCCGGCACCCCTATCGCTGTTTCAGCGCCTGGAACGACCTCCCGCTGGAGATCCGAAATTCCGTGTTTACCTGCTCCGCGGCAAGGTGCCAATATCATTGCTCCCATTTAAAAAAAAAATTCACTCTTATGTTGTGGCATCCCAAATGCTTTCATGTAACCTGCTCCCTCGAAGTGATTGAAAAAAACAAAAAACTAATGGACAACAGTTTGAACTATTTTTTTTTAAGTTTAGATGTTAATCTTTTGCAGTTATTGCCTTTGAAACAGTGATGCTACACAGTACTACATTTTGTAACATTGTTATTTTTCTTATTTTACAGCCAACAAACAATGTTTGAATCTAGAAAATAAATAACTTTTTCGTAGCAAACAAACTATTGTATGCTCTACAACTTTACGATTGAACATCTTTTCGGTGCCTTGTACGTATCGCGAAAATCGCGAAAATAATAATTTTAGCAATCGCAAAATTCGCAATTGTTAAAATCAGAAAAAGCTACCGCAAATAATTGTTTCTGCGAATTGTTCAACCGCGAATTGTACAACCGCGAATTGTACAATCGCGAATGCCAGTAACCGCAAAATTTCAAATTCGTGGTAGCTTTTACTACAAAAAAGTAACCGCGAAAAAAAACGAAAAATCCAAAATTAAAAAAAAAATCAAAAAACGAAAAATCAAAAAATTATTTTTATTTCCCAATAAAACAAAATTCAACACCTTGAGTTAATATAAAGTGTTAAAAAAAATTATGTTAAGTGAACTTACAGATGGCAAGACAAGCGACAAACTTCAGCGACAAACTAGGAAAATGCGTTTTGGATGCGAATGCAACCCGCCAATGCGCGCAAAAATCATGGGTGCATTGCAGTGAAGATGTAGGTACGAATTAGCGACGCCATAGTAGCAACGCATTGCAGTAGCGACGCCAAAGTAGCGACGCCAAAGTAGCGACGCCCCGTGAAACACAAAAAACGAAAACATCCAAAAAACACTCAAAAGCTTCAAACATAAATAAAAACACCAACAAACGAAAAAAGAACCCAATAAACACCTAATAAACACCCAAAAAACACCCAAAAAACCCCCAATAAACACCTAATAAACACCCAATAAACACCCAAAAAACACCCAAAAAACACCCAAAAAACACCCAATAAACACCCAATAAACACTCAAAAAACACCCAAAAACACTCAAAAACTTCGAATATCAATAAAAACAATAAACATCCAAAAACACTCAAAAAACACTCCGGATGACGGTTTTTGTGAACGTTCAACATGTGTTCGGTAAACGTTCGGCACGTGTTCGGTAAACGTTCGGCACGTGTTCGGTGAACGTTCGGCACGTGTTCGGTGAACGTTCGGCACGTGTTCGGTGAACGCGCAACGTACGTTCACCAAAAACGTCCTCCGGACGTTTTTTGGATTTTTGCTATTTCGGCGCTTTTGGCTTCGCTATGTCGGTCGCTATTGCAATCGTTTTTGTTACGCGTCGACCCCTTGATCGTCCCTATCTTGATCCTACATGGCAGTGAAGCATCCAAAACGCATTTTGCTAATCTTCTCATTTGTAAGTTCACTCAACACCATTTTTTTAAACACTTTATATTAACATAAGATGTTGGATTTTGTTTTATTAAAAAATAAAAATAATTTTTTGATTTTTTTGATTTTCTTACTTTTTGCAGTAACTTTTTGCAAAAAAAGCTACTGCGAATGTTGGCGGAACCCAAATAGAGCCTTTGGAGTGTTTGTACTCATACTTTGCACTTGACCTTTGGTCATTTTGGATGATGCTGCTAAGTCGCAGCGCCCTCTGTACATTTTCTAAAAATAAAGACAGTGTGCTATTTTTAAAACATCATCAATGGATGTCAAATAATTCGTCTCCAAGATTCCAAGTTCACCAAACAACTCAAGACACAACGGCCAAGCAACTCCCTTCGCTGTCGTCTTCATTTGTGATTGCTGCCTGTTACCACCTTGGTGTGGTCTGCCTCTCCTTGCGTGATGAGTGCGCATTGGATGGGCTCAGAAGCAGTTTGGAAACAAAACGATTGCAAAGATGTGTGGGCAAACTGTCGCCTAATCGCAATATTACGTCAGTTTCGACAATGCAAGGGCATATTCGGCCACCATCTCGTTTGGTAGTTGAACCCGCTGCTGGAACTTCACTCGCTCTGCTAAAAGAAGTGGTGTTTGATTAGAATATGACATTAATAATCTGGTTAGTTCATCAAAAGTTTTGTCGATGGGCTTCTTTGGCAGAGCCAAATCCGCAAGACATTCATGTGTCTCCCCACCGACACTCAAAATTAAAATCGCAACTTTCTTCTTGTCGTCAACAATGTCTGCGCACAAGAAAAAACTTTGCATCCACTCCACATAATGCGACCAATTGTGGTTTGTGTTAAACTCCTGGAACAGTCCAGGTGGTGCAGCCATTATTAGAGATGAAAAGGGATGAAAACAATAAATTGCAAAAAAAAAGTTGTAAAATTTCGAGCCTAACACACGATCCGCATGGTCAAATGTCCAAAAAATGGTCAAAAAACGTTTAAAAGTTCATAAAAAGGCACCAAAAAGTTCTAGTTACTGATCCTGGTTCAATTGTTCACCATCTCTCGTTGCCCATTTGCTATGTTCTTGCAAAAGTGTGTAAATGTAGAAGGCACTAAAACTTAACCATCGTGGTTGAACTTGGAAAATAAGACAAACTTTATTCAGGGTCACCAGGTGGTGTTAGCAGAGTAGTGTCACAAAATATAAATAAAGATATGCTAATGCAAAATTGGAGTAAACACTCCAAAATTAACCTAAGAAAACCAAAATTCAATTCTGGTTCCAGACTGACAAAACAATATGAGTGCACCACTTACCTATGTAAATCTAGAACTCGGCCCAATTCAGTTAACCGGTTGTTTGGTTAACTGACATTCAGATACTTGATGCTCTACTGCATTACAAAATGCATTCTCAAGTGTGTTGTGAAACTTAATGCATTCCAAAATACATTGTAATATACATTGAAATATAATTGCAGCTTTTTTAGCTTAATTACTTCTTATTCAGCGTAACTATGGTTAGTTCTAATCATCATATGTTGACATATTAAAGAATACGCGAAAAAGCTGGCCTTCCTCAATGGGCGTTTGCACCCACTGAGGAAAGCCAGCAATGGTTGAAAACGTTTTGGGTTAAAACCATTTTCGCGTATTCTTTAATATGTCAACATACGATGATTAAAGCGTATTTAGCATAATGGTAAATTCGACCCTGCATGTTTGTCACACAAGTCACTTCTCTGTAACGAAGATAGGCAGGCCAATTGTTGGCTTATGAATAATTGACGTCTGAATCCTGACTTATTTAAGTTATGTGAAAACTTTTATCACCTCCACCTTCTATTAAGCATTTAAGGAGGATAAGTCACTTATCCTTCCAGAATTGATAGCGTCTAGTGAAGAATCAGATCTTTAAGTTACAGATAAACATTTGAAATTTGCTCACTTCATTTTAAAATGTGATCGTGTTCGAATCTGCTGAAATTCACATTCAGAAAAGCCCAATACCACAGTGTTGCGTCGTGCCACTAGATTTAACACGAGAACCTCATGTAAAATATCGTTTTGACCGTCATGGCAGCACGACCTCTAAAGGGTCGTCCTAAGGTCGTGCCAGAAGTTTCACGCTATTTCTTACATTTTTGAACACAAAAATGTCGTGTTCATACATACCATAAGCTATCTTGTAGCACAGTTACTTTAAGTTACAGTGTATGCTAACCACAATATATTAGAGTACACAACTTTGGATAAAATCTATTCAAATTCACTAAATTGATCTTCATTCCAGTAAAAATCTGTAAAAATCTACAACAGAAAACCAGACTAACAGCATGCGCAAATTGCAACACTTTACAGTTACAAAGGCATTTTACTCACCCACACATGCATAACCCCTTACCGCGGACATTCTCGTTTACTCACAATAAGCTTATTTCTACTCGCTACCCATATATTGATTGTCCTTACTACGCTTTAGTCGGAAACTATTTTTTGTTGTTAGTTAGCAACAATAATTTTATTTCTCCTAGACTTCTGACCCCTGCAGAAATGAATTTAACAGTGTATTATTCTCTGTTAGTGTGAGCACCGTTAATATTTTATCTTAATAGGCGTGACAAAAGTAAATTCATTGCTTCTTAGATTCGCAGTAGCAGGACCGTGGTGTGACAACTGAGGCAGCTGCCTAGGCCGTAAAGTTGGCAAAAACGTAAAAAAAAAAATTTAAAAACTCGCCTAAAATTACATTTCTGTACATAAAAATGAATTGCAGTCAAAGAAAATTCATTGCATCTAAAAAAATATACTTTGCTCTTAAAAACATTTTTATAGTTTCATTAAGTGCAAAAAAAATATAGTCTTTCCTCTGTACTTCCTCACCTTAAATAAACGACCGGCTTCACTGTAATTAGCAAAGTCAGAACCGACACAATGGAGTCATTTTTGTGAATCACATTCACTTCTATGGATTTCTAATTTCTATTCACCAAATTAAAAAATTAAAAGAAAGCCCTGGAATAAAAAAATTTAAAAAAAATCTATAAATAAAAGCAAAAAGTTAAATTGCAAACTTCACATTTCCAGACAACTAAATGCGATTCTAAAACCTGTCACATTGATAGAATAGTAATCAGTTTTTTCTTGTGCTGGTGTCACATATCTAGATTTTTTTTTATGTTTAGAATCACAATCTTGCAGCTTTAATGTGCTTCAGACAGAATTTTAAATCACGACTTTCTACAAAAATATAAAAATAATATAAATTATAATATTTAAAAAAAAAATAGTTGCATATACAAATTTATACTTCATAAAATATTAAAATGTCTAAATAACGTATAATTAAAAATAAAAAAAATTTACAGTTCATGTTACCTCTAATCTAATCTTAATAAAATAAATTAATTCAGTTTAGAATGTCCTTTTTAAATTTAATAAAAAAATGCAATTAGCTTCCGAGTAAATGTATTCCAAAAAAAAAAAAAAAAAAAAAAAAAACTGTAATTTTATTACGAAAAGTTTGAAATATTTCAAAAATGCGATTAAAGAAGCCATACCTACGGTTCATTGAAAACAAAATTTCTTTTTTTTAATCAAATTATATTTTTTCCTCCCGTAGCAAAAAAAAAAAAAAAAAAAAAAAAAAAAAAAAAAAAAAAAAAAAAAAAAAATTCCTTCACACTTACTTTCTCGTCTAGCGAAAGTTTCAAAAAATAAATAAATAAGTGGAAATTGGGTATTCGCACTCAGGTTTTACGCATGAATTGACGTTTGACGACTAAAGGGTTAAGTGGATGCGACGAGGCCGTGAGGTTGACAAGATACTGTGACCACTCTGTAAAATGTGAAACATTCGCAGGTAAAGCGCCACAAAATGGAAATGAGATCACATTGACGCTTAATGTGCTGAATGACAAGTAGAAACCGATTTTTTTTCTCTCCCCAACTTCTTTATACACAACCCGTGTAAACATTTATTCCAAAATTTACTGGCCAGCTTAGAGGGGAAAGTCATTTGAATTTTTAATAGTCTGCTGACCACACATGACAAAAACTCGACTAATTAATCAACTAAATCCGATGTAATTAGCAACGACCTGATAAAAGCGAGGTGAAGTGTCTTTAACTGGAAACAAATTGGACACTGTCTCGTCTAAAGGCCAATGACATGCTTAATTACCCTTATTTTAATCGACCCCCTTCGAGGGGAAAAATGATCTCAAACTTTAGAGTGATCTGCAAAGAAAAACTCAGAAATATAAACATAATTGGATAAAGCAAAAAGAAAAAAAAAAAAAATTAAATTTCATATATGCCTAACTTTTAATGAGATGTAAAAAGTTCTGAGGAAAAATGTTAAGAACACTTTACAGCAAACAATTAACTGCTTTAAATGAAATTAAGATAAGAGAAACTTGTTTCATCCATATACTCACATTTTCTTTCAGTTATCTTGCTTAGAAATAAAGTTTAAAGTGGATGTTGCCACTGGAAATACTTTTTTCTTTCTTGTTCGTATAAAAGTGCCAATATTTTTATACTATGCACAGTGACACAACTGACATCTTATATTAAAGATGATGATGATGTGTTTTCTCTGGTATAGTTTTATACCTCTTTTCGCGTGTTATTGCCGTGGTACTAGTGTTCATAAAATATTATTCCATCTACACTGGCTGCATTCAAATATACAATCGTCAGTTTTGAAAATCCTTTCAATTTTCTTGCGGATTTCTCATTGAATTCACAAGTCAGTGTTGAATTCATCAGTCTTCAGCACATGGAATAGTGAATTACCTTAAAAAAATCACACTGAAATGACCAAAATTGAGTGGCAAAAACCACTTAATTCATTTTGTAAGGCTTTAGTTGAATTTAAAAAAAAAATTGTAATCTTTAAATTTTAAAGCAAGCGTAACTTCCACAGCCCGAAAAGAATAATTAAATGAAAGGTTGGCTTCACTGTGCGGCATTTGGCTTCAACGCAGCACAGCAAAGCCAACAAACGGGGTTTTAAAAAACAAAACAAACAGCACTTTGTCCTATGCCCTTTAACACCCAAATCTTAACAAGGTTTACAATTTTTAAAAAAAATGCTGTAACCTACACAACTGTTTGAATGCCCTTGACACATCAAAATAAAAGATTGGAATAAAAAAAAAAATTTTGGAAATCAGATGGAAATTCCAGTTGGTTTATTCTGGCTCAAAACTTCAAATCAATTTTAATCTGTCCGATTAGATTTGTCTCCCCAACGTATGCTCGAGTAACTAATGGATAGATATACACCCAAAGCATGCACAGAATACAAAGTCGGACTCTGAATGTGAAGTCACACAAGATATGGATGAGGAGTCACACGCTGGCCTTTTAGTTTTCTTTGTCTAAAGTCAGAATAAAAGTCCTCAACCCCATGCAGTTACACGACCCGAAGGTTCAGTCACCAGATGGCACCAATTGTTATTCGTTTGTTACCATCGTGTTTGGCAAACACTATTTACCATTTTTGAACCTCGTTGGAATGACAACCAATATGTTGTTTTAATGGTTCGACCAAATGTGTTAATTCTAGACAAGGTTCGTTTTCATTAGACCGGCATGTGTCGGATCACTACAGATTGTCGGATTACTGAATTTTGAATAAAAAATAGAACTACACTGTTTCAGAAAACTTGTAGCATACTACAAGCTCAAGGATAGATATAACTTGATCATGTGATCATTCTCAACCAATAAGGAAGAACATATTTCAAGTGGCCAGAAAAAAAATTTGAAATTGGAACCGAAAGTGGGTCCAAAAATGAACCCGACCGAACTAACCGGTCAAGGTTGCTTCTAAAAATAGTCGCTATTATCCATCAGCGTCCTCTTGTGGCAAATAGGTGCATTTTTTGCGTTATTTTTTAATTGTGCATTTGTAACAATTACGAAATGGCTGCGGAGAGATCAACAACCAATGGGAGTTTGTCATAAGTTTTTTGAAACTGAATATGCAAGAACAAATCACTGTTTATTAATACACAAAATTAGCAAAACTAATCACACAATACAAGATACTGTACTGTATACATCATTCTCTTTCTGTCGCAAAAACATAAAGTCGTAACACGAAAATTTCATGTACCGACCAGCCGAGTGTCGAATTACTAAAAATGTCGAACTTGCAAAGTGTCGAATTACAGAGATTCTACTGTAATTACATAACACGAGGGGTAACTGCAGTATGTAATGTTTATTTTCATTATAGTCTCTTATTATCTCCATTCTCAGTTCTAAAAATGTATTCACACTTTTAATCATTAAATTCCCTCAAAACTGAAAAAATTATAGATTCCAGCAGTCGATAAAAAAAAGTCTATTATATTTATTTTAAGCGAATAAAAACTGTTGACAATTTTTTATGACAAAATTACTAGTAGCTTTACGTATACAACAATAAATAATATCAGTTTTTATGTGTTTTCGACATAAAATAAGGTATTGGTCATTACTATCTGTGTCGAAACGTTGGATGTCTCATTACATGATTTTACTCAAACATTTGCTGTGGAATGTGCACGACATTCGCCTCATCAAGCAATTTACACGACTGACAATGTTTGGACATGGAACTGGAATTTTGCACGTCAAACATTTGTAATTACGAGTGTAAATGCCCATTTTCAGCTTCCATTTTACTTGCATTGTAAATGCAAATACTTCCAAACCAAATTATGCAAATTTTTTTAAATTAATTTTAATAATTTACATTCTCCAACCAATTGGTAGTCAGTTCTAAAAAGTCCATTAGGTATATCGGACAAAAAAAATAAAAACAAAGAATTTATCACTTGGAATTGGAAATACGAGCTGTAATGGCTTTTAAGATTGCCAGGCTTAACCCCAATATTTTACTTTGTCACCACAAGTAATCTAGTTAAGAGAAGAGAAATCTCTTAATCTACAGAAAAACCCCCTCAAAAATGTAAAAAAAATATATATATATATATAAAAGTGTGTAAATATTTACAAGTTAAAAAAATTAAAAATAAAAAAAACAAGGAAAAAATTGAAAGAAAAAAAGCGCCTCGTGTTCACACATCCCAGCTAAAATCATCGTCCATCCTTCATATCTAACAAAGTGAGGTTTACTCTGGTCTCTCGAGTAAAAGCCTTAAAACCACAGACATTAAACGTTTAAAAAAATCATCCAAATAAAAAAAAATATCAAAGTTTAAGCATCGCTTTGTTGATGGTCGAATCTTTTTTCCCTGCTCGCCACAACGACTTATCGACGTACATTAACACATGTTTCTCCTTTATCCTCCCCCATTTTTTTTTTTTTTAACAATTTAAAATAAAAAATAAAAAAAAATAAAAAATCGGTAGAAATATCGCGAAAATGCGTGATCATTTTTTTCTAACACTTTTTTTTTTTTGCTTTGCTTAGGTTTCAAGTACCTGCACTGCAGTTTCCCTTCAAATGCACTGATTACATTTTTTGGTGGTGGGTCCTCCACCATACTTCAAAGCAATAATTTTCCCAAAGTCTTATTATCACATGACTTGTTTTTTTTTTTTGTTTTTTTTTGCCTTTCAACTCTTTCTCTTTTCATTCTGGTAATCCACACCACCAAACCAACTTCCATTTATTACGTCCAAGTCGAGTGTTTTCTGCGTTTTTGTTGGACAGGAAATCATATAAGACTAGTGCTTACAGTCCAAATGTAAAAGCTTTTCATCAATTGAATAACAAAAGAAAAAATTATTGGTCAGAGAGAGAAAGAGAAAAAGAGAAAAACCATGAAGTTTTTATATATATCTCAATGTTGACAGTATTGACACGTTAAGCAGAAATAAAAAAAAAATTTCTTTAAAAACCACCTGCATTTTTTTATTATTATTATTTTGAATCATAAAAACAAAAGAAAAAAAAACTTGTCATGGCGGCCATGACACTTGACTGACAGCTCGCCAATTCATGGCGACCTGGCGGCCATAACTAATCATTCATATAAGTTCAAGAAAATGCATTACGTCTTTCAAAGTCTTAAACATTCACTAACCTTTCGATTTAAAATATCCTCGCTTTGCTTTGCCGCTGAAATGCGACTCAGAAACACTTTTCATGTGCCCGAGCACCGTCCCGACTTAAACCTTTTGGAATATTCAGTAGAGCCTCGCCGCGGTAAATTATTCTGTTCCACGTAGTAGCGCTGTAGAACACATGGAGTGATTAATCGATTTAAACTTTTTTATTATTATTATATTCAAATTCAACAAACTACACCTTCGTATAATTACAAGAATTATTTTTTTTTTTGAAAACACTATACAGAACTAAAAATATACATAAAAATAGACAATAAAGTTGTGGACGGATATCAGCTTTTCTTTTTGCCGCGGGTCTCGCGTCAAGATCGGCCCAGACGGAAGTCGATCTCCGTCCAATCGAAATCCAGCAAAAAGTCAATGTATTTAGACTCGGAACAAAATTCATCATACTAAGATAACTTTTTTCGGGTTACAACATCATTAAACTATTATTTTGTAAACTTTACCGTACTTTACGAAAATCAATTCTTCCATAAAAATTTCAGTTACGACATAAAACCCGTATGAAGTGACCTTTTATACACGAAACCATCTACTTCAAACTTCAATCTGTTGACGAAGAGCCGCCTTTGTCACGGATGAGTGCACAAATAAAAGCTCAGGCTCATCTTCGGCGGGGCCCACGACCAAACATCCACGTAGGATCAGGGGTGACCACGTCACAGCTTTTACAGGGAACAATTGAGGATTTACGATCCCACTTCTCTTTCACTCCACCCGAGACATTGAATGACAGCGATACATCAGCCGTTTGTCCATCTGCACTTCAACTATAGATGTGATCGGAATGGGTTGGGTGCCTCCATTTAGAAGCATGGCAGGCGTGTCGTGGTCATCAACGATTTTAAATGCTGATTAATGAGACTTTGCTTTGCAGCTAGCCGATTCTTTCTTCCTTTTACGGCAGCCTGCAATCTAAGTCGTAAAAGGTCGCATCACCCAATGTTTATCCGTTGTATTAATGCGGTCGTCAAACTTCCTCTTCTTCTTCTCTAGCTCTGATTTACGACGCGGAAAAGGCAATTCACTTTCAACACCAAAATACTATTACTGAACAACATAAAATACGTAAGAAAAAAAAGTTTAAGAAAAATTACTATTATTATTATTAGTATTTTGTGTAAATAAATGAACGATAATGAACCCAGGCTACGAAATGAGTGCATTAAAAAGAGAATCCACTGTTAAAAGCCAACGGAAGCATTTATACGTTAGTACAGTGCACACATTTGTACTTGCTGTCGAGTTTGTCAACGGCTTAAAAATGGAGTGTAGCTGCTAATGGCAGCAACGCACCCACACACATTAGGGTGCGTATTAAGAAAAAGAAGCAATTGCAGTGATGGCATTAAGACGAGCGAGTTGTTTTTTTTAAGAATGCACTTTGTATCGTTAGAAGATTCTTTTACTTCCTGCAACTATCTGAATCTAAATCTATATAATAAAGCCAAGTGAGCTTTTAATTGTCCTTGTGTCACACTTGACCTAACAACATGATTGGTTTACGATGATCACCTGACCACGCGGGCCAATCAAAATGGAAAATCTAGACAATCCAATTTCAATAACACAATTGAAAATTGTGTTGTGGTGTTGACTCAACTGCGTGCACCAACAATTAAAATACAACAAACAACCAAAAGAACTAAAACTAAATTGTAATGAAACAATACACAAATATTAACAATCAACCCATACAAACCATACAGAACGAATACAGACTACTGATACAAATACAATTACTACAACGATACACTAATATTAAAATGCTTTTCTTTCAATTTCAATTTATTATCTAATTTATTACAATTCATAGTGCTTTAATCAGGAATATCTTATTTGATACTTAAAAAAAAAAAAAAAATTTATAATTAATTTCGTTTTAATGTGAGAATTCAAATGAAGTATTGAATTTCCAATCATCCTAGTCGACTAACGAGTCATATTCCATTGCCAACTCTGAGACGTTTAGATATCCATTGGCCATTTCCGTGAACATAATGTCAGTAATTACAATGCAATTGCAATGTACAAAAGATGGCATTATTACAAATGTTAGCTTCTTCGATCGTGAAATGTTGACATTTTAAATGAAACCAATAAAAATTTTTTGTGAGTAAAAATGTTGTCATAAATATTGCATACATTTTCTAAAGCAAAGTATGAGCAAATTAATTAGGACGTATTGATTCTTAGCTAAACAACAAAGTTTAAAGGGGACACCATTCTTTCATTTTGTTCGAAATAACAATTGATGCTTAATTGCGAAAACAATACTGTACCGGCAAATAATGAAATTAAAATGTGCGGTTTATTTTTCCATTTTGTTTGGTTTTCCCACGTGTGAACTCGAGTTCTGCTGTGTCCACACTCATACACATCATTTTGTGCACTAAGAAAATAATCGATCGACCAAAAAAGGTGAAACTTTTCCTCTTTTTCTTATGATTGCTCACGTTTATGTTTGTTTGCTAAAAATAACATTTGCTTAGACTATTTATTACTTCTATAATTCACGGACGAAATGTTAGAAGTTTGTTAGAATATAAGCAAAGATCAGTGGGGTGTTAATTCTCACTTTTCGGACTGTCAGCTACATAATGGCACTATACTGTGGATTAATGAAGATGAGACGGTTCACTTAGGGAATGTCACTGCATTAGAAGCTTTAGTTTATATTAGTGCACATAGAATGGACGCAGCACCAGAAATAGGTGTTATAGTTTAATTTTACTGAGTAGTATCGTGTTCTAATCGGAGAAAATCGTAGAAAATGCTACCTCATTTTGAAGATTTGGTTGCTGGCCGTTGAAGATTCTCAAAAAATCTCTAATCCAATCTAAGTAATGGAAGTCAGTAAGATGAAAGTGGAATTTGAGAGAATAGATATAATCAGTTCAAATGTTGACCAATTTTTTGTATACCAATATACAAAACTGCAATGATATTATTATTATTATTATTATTATATACTTATTTTATTATTACTATTATTATTATTGGAATGGGAGTTCTTTCTGTTGAAACTAGGCGACTGGAACTCCTCTAAGAGTATTCGTTGTACAGGCAGTGGCACCCCTGCTATTTTTGCTACCCCCACACTGCGGGGGGGGGGGGGGGGGGGGGGAGTTTCATAGCTTAAACCAAAACCCGAAAATCTTCGATTTAAAAAATGGGAAAAAATGTGAGGCTCATGTGGCTGTAGGGGAGGAAGAAGGGTCCAAGGCAAATTGGGGGCCTACAATCAAAACCAGGGGCGGACTTACGTATAAGCAAAGTAAGCAGTTGCTTATATAGGGCTCCCACCCATTAGGGGTCCCGAAATATCTCCGAAAAATCCCATAATAAGCTGCGAAGTGTGAATGAATGTATTTAAATGGAAAATATAATATTAAATAAAATTAAATTAAATAATTTTTTTTTATTGTCGCATATTCATTTATATTTATTATATGTAAAAAGATAATAATAAGTGTAATTTTTTAAAAATTAAACTTTTTTTGAAAAGGGGGGGGGGTGCCAAAAATATGTTGTGCTTAGGGCCCCGCAACACCTAAGTCCGCGCTTGATTCAAAACGACAGTCTCAAAATCTTTGGTTTAAAAAAGAAGGAAAAATTATATAGATTCCATATTGAATGGTCACAGGAGGCCCTATGCACGCTGAGCCACTGTGTAAAGATATCATATTTGATCGACGTGGAGGCAGTTATGTTGTATGTCGTTTTGAATTAAGTGTGTGTAGAATTAATAGAGTGTTAGTACTGTTCTAGTGAGTCCCAAAATTGAAAACAGATCATCTTACGACCAATTCAACGAAAAAGCATTTACTTTTGTTTTGATAGCTTAACAAATCAAATCAGTGTTTTCAAGGGAACATGCGAAAATCTGTTATTCTTGGAACTTGGCCGTTTATAAATTGGATTTACAATGCACGTTACATTAAAACTTAAAGGGATTACACAGAAAGCACAATGTCCACAGGATGTCCTACACGAACATCTCAAAATCTCAGACACTTCCTTGAGATGATTTGAACTCGTGTGCAACGTAGGTATACACAACTCTTAGAGGGTAATTTCAAGAAAAGTTGAGATAAACAAACATACCATGCATTTTTAAAGCAGAATAAATTGCATTTATAAAGAAATAAGAAGAATAAAAAACAACCAACAAGTCCACTGTTATTGCTGTCCTTATTTCAAATCCTTTGTTTCAATTCAGCTGATGAGTACTAGCCACGAATGCAGTGAAATTTTATATTTTATAAGTTATCGCGCACGACGTGCCTCGAAGCCAGCTTATGAAAAATGAAACGCAACCTCTCTTTTTCCACCAAGCAAGGCTCGCTGCTAACAATTTTTAGAAAAAGAAAAAGTAAATACAAATAAAAAAATATAAAAAAAAGAATCCACTGCTTGAGGGACTTAGATGTAAGAAGATAAAGTATACTTCACTATTCACTCGATAAATATTCCAAAACTAGATGCAACATTTTCTCCTCTTATAAACATTTGTGATTTAAATCAGACGAACAAATATTTGATTTGTTTTATTTCTATAATATATCAATAAATAATTTCTTTTTGTTTAAAAAGCGCTTTTTATAAAACTTTATTCTATTAAAAATTGGAATTTCGCAAACATAGATGGAGAATCTTATTACTGTATTGAAAAATTAATGGGTTCATGTGACCTAATTTCGATCGTGCTGATTTTCAATGTGCCTCTCGCTTAATTTGACTTCGTACAAATTTGCCTTGCAAAATGAATTGCAATGCATTCAGAGAGGAGGCGAGCGCGGAAACTATCACGTGTATATAGAAACTAATCTGTACGTTTGTTTGGCACCTCGTTTTCAACAGCTAACAGCAATTTGCAGACTCGGATCTAACGTTCTTTAATTTAGTTTTGCGAGAGATCAACCCCGCTACATTTGTCTGTTGTCTGGCTTCTTTGAAATGTTGAAACAATTTACATAGAACGACACTGAGACATTTTCTTACTTTCCGGCAGTACGATTTGCTGGGCAAGTAAATGAGGAAAGCGAGGAAAGTTTGGATATTCTTTTCCAATAACTATATAAAAAACAGACCAAGCGTTCTTGTTGATAGATGAAACGTATGACGATGTCGACCAAGGGTGGGTATTTCGGGGGAAATACCACTTCAGAAGGTTAAGTTCACAAAACCAAAACCTCAACTAGACATTTTAAACCAAAAGCTGAGAGATTAGGCTTGCATAAGTGTTCAATGAGATAATTAAATAGGACACAAAGTTATCAAAACATACGCACAATTTATTGTCTTAAGGGAGTTAATTCAGGCATGAATTACTCCCGGCAATATGAAATAATCAATTCTATACATAAACTATGCCGACAAATGGCTAATTTTATTAAGACTAACAATTAAGAACTCAAAGTTCTTTACTTTAAACAAATTAACAAATAAAACAAGCAAGCTTTCAATGAATAATTACGACATCAATCGATTGAGGTTTGCATTGTATTTGTTGTAATTCCTTTGCAATGAGTTTTGCATCTCAGGTTGTTGTTTTATCGGTTCTTGGCCATTTTTCGAGTCCATGTGGTTCCATTGTCCGCACTTCTGGTCGCCATCTTGAATCTTTGTGATTCAGGAGTATTTGGTTGACTTTTTGCATCGTCACAATACCATTACCATTTGGTAAGAGAATTTTGTCCTTTTTTTAGAAATTAAATCTATTCAGGGCTAGTAAATACTTATAACCTGTCTGTTACGAATAAACAATTAGGTGGAGTGGGGGCCCGTCCTGGAGCCCATTCCAATGACTTAAAGAAGAGATCCTGTCTCTTCTTTTCCACTTATCCGGCCATCTTGACTGCTTTAACCCACTCTTCGTTAGTGTCGACAAGAGAAAGTTTCAACTCTTAAGCAAAAATGAGATCATAAATATCCATTACAAAGGTGTGGATGAGATTGCATTGACATTTAACACGCTGTCTGACGCGAAGGCAGACAAAAACGTCCACCACACAAGTTTGTCACCCACACAAGATCTTACCAGCACATAATCTCCTCAACTCATGATATACGTAAGGCCCAAGATGTAGTTCAACAATCTCAGATCTGTTCAGATTAAGTTCAAGGTAAGCAAGCAAGCGATTATTTCCGGTGGAATCTTGCTATTTATACTAGCAAGTGGATTAGTTAGAGATTATTCATTCTCCAATGAGAATAATTTTTTTCAGAATTCATCCAGTTTTAGGGAATATTTGGGAGTACTCTTGTGCCGACAGTACAAGAAATTTGGGGGTCACATAACCCTAAATTCCCCCTTTTGAGGATGTCGTAGGGCAAAATGGCCATCATACCGTTATTTACGAGTTATCTTAGAAAAAGAGAGATAAACATCGCTGTGTTTATCATCTTTTACTTCTTTAATTGTTACACCTTTCTATAGGAAATTGTTGATTTCCTACAAACATTATTACTGGTGGTTAAAAAGTGCCATTTACGCACTAGTTGCTTGCAAAACTTGAATTTGGCGCAATTTCTTCAAGTCGTGCACTCTGGTGGGGATATTTTTAGTCCCTTGATAAAATGAGATCGTCACAAACGCTTGTTGTTGTTCCAGTTGTGGTTTTTGAGATATTTATAACCAATCTAAAAGACAATTGGTTTGCTGAGTTATACTTTAACAGAATTTTTTATATTATTAAAGCAATAATAATAACTGACAAACGAGATCAGTTTAAATTACACGTGGAAAACTCCAATTCTTCGAGTTACTTTAGACGTCATTTCACAACGCAAACGAAAGAACGCCAGTAGACAAAACAAAGAAATTGAATCTCTTTTACTATATAGACAAAACAAAATTTACTTCTTAGTTTGATTGTTAGTTGAATGTTAGCGGAAATTAATAAAAAATGGTAAATGCTATTATGTAGTAATTAGTCACTGATGATGTGCTGATGGTGAGCCGATGGTGAAATTCAGCATATAGTCAGTTGGCAATGGATAACACAACGCAGAGATGGTTGGGAGCAGCCTGAAGGTCTCTTTACTGCCAACCTGAATTAGATAGCCACTAATTCTATTCGACCCGCACCGCACAACCGTGTTGTGCCATGCAGACGCGTGTAATGAGATTAGATGAACCTGTTACTTAAAATACAAAAAAAGGACAATAAAAAATAGATGATATATTTACATGCGTTTTAAGTAAAGTGCGTTCAATCCTGCAGAATTGAGAAAATTTTGGAAAAAAA
>JAQFXT010000393.1:0-40777 GCA_034683725.1 Strigamia crassipes
TTTGTTTATTTGTTTATTTGTTTATTTGTTTATTTGTTTATTTGTTTATTTGTTTATTTGTTTATTTGTTTATTTGTTTATTTGTAATTAGTAATTAATTTTATTGTACAAGTATTTACATTTTTGTTATTGTACAGTGTATTTTTTTTTTTTTACAGGTTAATAAATGCAATTTTTCGTATCATCATCAGGAAGACATCGCGGGACACTTTTGGGGGCCCAGAGCGTGGCAAACTCTGGGTGGTAAGACCGGTGGAGTCTCTAAGGGGATGTTTACCCGAGACAATCCTTAAATGGTCAGTTGTAACCCTTTACAATGTTTTATTTGCCATATTTTTTCTTTTTAAGAAAAAATTTTTGTAATATTTTTTATGTATGAAGTGTTTTTCATTTTAATAAAAGTTTTTTGTATACAAGCTAAGTCATTTTTTTATCAAAATAAACTAAGTCCAACAAAGCGAATCTATGCCAAATTTTTTAAGGTTTGGACTTAGAGAGAAAAAAAGGGGATGGTGGGTGGGTACACACATTCCCCGTTTTGTTTGTTTTAAGTATTTAGACAAATGTAAGTTTTAAAACAGTTTTATTCATAGCAAGTGAAATTTATATTCCAAAATTATACAAAAATATAAAACGAATTACAGAAAATAGTTTAACTATAGAAACTAAGTTTTTAAATACAGTAAAACTAATAAGAAATAGCACCACTGGAGAATCCATTCACATTGTTTGCGAAGTCTTCCGTCCATTGACTCAGTAACGTATGTGTTGAACCTAAAAAGAAAAAAAAAGAAGAAATGTGTGAACTAAATAAAAGTGAAATTACCTGCTGATAGTTGCTTAGACAAACTAAAGCTAAAATGCCTTAAATTAAAACCTTTAACACGACTACTTAATAGAGCCGCATAGTTGTCGAAAGGCAAAATAATCAATTTAAAACTAAATGTCAAATGACAAATCAAACTATTACGAAACAAAGGACCGAAAACAAAACGCTAAAAATGTGTGGGAAATATTAAAAAAAAAAAACTAAGTGCTAAATAAACAATGACAAAAAGCCAAACTCATCCCAATTCGACGCATGATTCCTTCTCCAAGTCGGTGAAACGAATGAGTAAAACTAACCGGCAAAACAAATAATGTAAAATAAGAAAAGAGACGTCGATTCATTTGCATGTCCAATTAAAAATCCCTCAAGAATTTTCTAGAAATATTACAACTTCCTGCCACATACTGCCATCTTGTGTTTATTTCTTGAACTAATATACGGTATTGAAAACTTTTATTCCATCTTTGGATGATTTTTGTTTAAATTATCCAGAGATAAAAGCAAACTGTTTTAATTAGGTTTATTTTTCCTCGACTTATACAACTGTATATGAAGAGTACCTACGCTTGTTTTTCTCTAAAATTAGACTATGAGGGCAAATCTCATTTTTTTTTAAATTTTGAAAATTTTCACATGGGCCATTAGCCCAGAAGGGTCACTCATATTTTTTGGAAAATTAGAAATACCCACAAGGCCCAACACAGCTACAACAAATGTACGCAATCAAAATGTCCATGGAAGAGGATTTACAATCAAACTATTAAACAGCTACTGCCACCACATCCTTGATCTAATTTCATCAAGGATGTATTGGCAGTAGTTGGAATACAATACTTCATCAATAAAGTACTGGGAGGTTATAAAAAAAACTTGCAATATACTACAAAAACTTACACACTACGAACTAATGTGTTCAATCTCGCTCGAGTTTTTCTTGTTTTTACGACGAATTTGTATCATATCAGATAAACCATAAAATAAAAACACAAATACTCCATGTAGCGATATTAATGTCATTGGAAAAATCCAACTTAATAAATTTGATAGTTTTATAATGAACGCGAAGTAAGTAGATGCAAAGCTGATGCAGGTCAAAATAAATAATTTTGAATAAACAATTTTTCTAGAATGAAAATAAGAAAACGTGAAATCATTAATGTAATAACAGAATATTATTTTGTTTGATATTAACTTACAATTTTTTGCTGATTTTTTTATTTATGGTAGAAACATCTTTTCCCAGCAGTCGTAGATTATTGCAGATCAACAAGAATAAAATGAGATTAACAATAATAACAACAGTAAATGCAATTGCCACATTAACGTAGAATGTTTCTTCTTTGCTCGTATTGCAATAGTTTTTAGATTTAAAAATACTAGATATTATGACCAGCAATGCAGGAATTCCACACGCGTACAAACATTTTAGCAAAAAGCATTTGGTTGTATTTTCTTCCGATGCAATAAGTAGAGATTTCCTACGAAATTTTCTCCAAATACCAAAGCTTAAAACGTTTTGCCAGGTATAAATAGAAAAAAATACAAAATCACCATACATGCAGAGAAGAAATTTCCATTTCATTGGCGGAGATGAAGGAGTCACCGATAGAATGATCAATACCAGATAAGCACTAAACAAACTGACGAAATAGCACAACATTGGTTTGTTGTCGTGGTTTTCGTTAATGCGGTTGATATAAATAATGCAGCATGAAAACAATCCCATCATAGAAATCAACCATAAAGCGAGAAAGAAAATGTCCAAGTCAAAAGTCGGTGGGACTATGTCTTGTGGTATACACACGTAGAAAAAGTTATCCTTCCTGTAGTACTCTCCCCACTGATACGTTTGATTTGTCACATTATAAAACAAGCTGTGGTTTTCAATCATTTGCACTTCCATTAATTCCAACTTCCATTTTGCACACTCAAGAAAATCAGGAGAATAATTAAATAAAACTTTAGTTTCATTTAAAGTATTCATAGATTGTACTGCATTCATTTTAGATTAACAAACAAGATGAAGAGTATGTTCCTGTTCAAGTTCACATCAGTACGTAGGCTGGAAGTGAACATGCAGCCCAAGGACAAAATTCTTTAAAGTGCTCATCAAAAACAGGTCTTAAAATGAAGGTCGTTTTCATAAAATGCTAAAATCACAACTTTTTTTTTTACTAGACATGTTGTTTAAACCTTTTTTCCAGGATCTATGTCATCCGGTGAGTTTAAGTTGATGAACTTTTGGTACAGCACTTTTGCTATGATCGGAAACAAGTTTTGCCTTAAATTTGTGTATACATATATGTAAACAATTCGGTTGTTGGTTCTAAAATAAAAGCAACATAAAAAGATGAGACACTGATACAAGGTCACATGTATCAATTTAGAGTAAACAAGTTACATAAACAGACAAAGGAAATTATGGCTTACTCACAATTGGAAATGATAAAAGTGATAAAACTAAACTTACAATGTTCGGCTAAGTTTTCCATTTATGATAGATGCCGTTCTGTCCGAAAAGTATAAAATCATTACATGTCATTACGAAAAGAATTTCACTCGCTAAGGGCGCATCAACACTCGGTGTAGGTGTGGCAACGCTCGGTACCTATTCATCCATTAAGTCTGCTAGGAGTTCTCACTGGATAGTGCATTGACAGCTCGGAAGTTTTCCTTCTCTCTGTGTGTTTTTTGTACCATCAATTAATGGAACTCAATAGATATAATTACAGTGTCATATTATGTATTTTATCCCTTAGGGCGGAACCTTGACCGTCTTATCGTCTAATTTATGAAAAATTAATTTAAAACGCTTTCAATGCGTTTTGGGAAAAAATAAAATAATACGTGTATAAACTCAAGAAATAAAACTCTACATCGCTAACTTTTTCGTAAATATCATTTGGTGCGTGGCTTTGGGCTAAAAACATATGAAAAGACCTACAGTTAAAAGGTTCACAATAATTTACTATTTTAAAACTTAAAATAACTAATCGAATGGCCGCGCTTTTTGTTTAGAACAGATGGGCGTTTGGCAGGATTCCAATCAAACTTCTGCACATTTTTGAGACAGGGCCGACCTAATACTTTCATGCGTCCAGGGCTAATTTCATGCGCCCTGAGCTAATAATATTAGCCGCCCCTTTTCCCTTGTCATATCATGTGGTATAATCAAATCGCTAGAATATGCCTAAATTTCTGATAAACTTAATAAAAGTTGACGTAATGTAATCGCTGCCTATTCTATTTACATTCTCGCCACTAGTTTGAGAAAACTACAAAAGATTTTTCTTTCTTTTTTGTTCTTGTTTATTTATTTTTTAATTTAGAGTTTTACCGATTTTCTGTCATCTGCCTGTACCTATCTCCTCCTAAAGCCCTCTCGATCGTTATTATGCGGTAGCTACGAAACCTTACAATTACGCGAAACACAAATGTTTCACTTGGAAACCAATGCTTGTTGCTTAGCTGTGGAAATGTGGAAGAAAATCGTTAAGATTTTTTTTTTGATCCGCCTGTTGCTGCTCATTTCTATCAGTTTCCGGACGTTCTGCACAATTCTACGTAAGTTGTACAGTTCTCTAGTCAACTAGTTGCATAAAATTTGATTTCTTTTCTTATTTGAAATATTTGCAAATGTATTATGGCTCAAAATTTTATTTTATTTTTCATTTTCACTGTAAATTAAATATTCGATATCATCACAATATTAAAAAAAGTTATGTATGCGCACCATTAAGTTGCATAGCCATTTTTACTACAGTTAAATAACGTAATATCAACAAAACACGCACAACACGAATTATTTGCTAGCAATTTTTGTTGGCAAATGTACAAATTATTTTTTATTACTTTAGGTTGACCATTTCTTTACACAACATCACACAAAATTTTAGCAGGATAAAGTCGATATGCTAAGTTCATCCCAGTTCTTCATTATAATCGTTATTTTTATTTGGATTAAGTCAAGGTAAATAAATCTTTTTACACAAAAGTAAAATCAATAATTTGTTCTTTTTATTTTTATCGTTGCTTTCATAAGCAGCTGAAATTGTTGAATTATGTTAACTGTGTTACTAAGATTACTGTAAAATCAGAAAACATAACTGTATACAAAAATGCATTGAAATTATATTTTAATGCTTGATTTTGTATTATTACAGCCGTGCCAGTAATTCACCCAATGAAATTAAAAGTATGTCGGAAACATAAAAATTATGTTCCTTGCGGATCATGAATTTTTTGTTTCAGGTTCTGACGACAACACAGTAGTCTTACATTTGTTGCCTCTTACCATCGCAAGTATATCACCTAAAACAATGGTTTGTTATTGCTCAAAACAATTGTTTTAAACTTTACTTAGAGAAATGTCGTTACAGGATTTCACAGTAGATTTTAACGTTTTAACGTCCTGGACCAAGGCAAATTTTAATGAATCACTATTGACATCACAGAATATTCAAGGAATTAGCAAAGTTAATAAACGTGATTTTGAGGAAACATACCCACCCGAATTCCGTTTTGGCAACTGTAAAGAATGCAACGACATCTTGGTTGACAACACACTTGTATATTATAACCGTAAAATTCTTCGATTTTTTGTAACGCCAAGGTATTTTTTAATGCATAAAATGCAATAACAGAGTTCAATACAACGATAAGTTTCTTTAAGGTTTACATTAAAATTCATTTGCAAGTTTAATATGCTTAACTATCCTTTTGATACCCAGATTTGCAATATTACGATATGTTTTATATCAGGTTTGAATTTTAAAAAATAATAACTTTTAAAAATTGCACTTTTTCATTTTTCATTTTGCTTTTTAATCGGCAGATAGTCGTAAAATTGAATATGGTTTACTTGATTATTCATTAAACAACATCAATACACCCCCGGATTATTACCTTCTCAATATTTCAACATCTGTTTTCAAACAAAACCACGGTGACGACCGTAGTAAGTGTAAAAACTTAAGTAAAAATTGATGAGAATTTAATTTTAAATTGTGATGTAATTATTAATGTACGGTATTTCAGTTTCATTGGAATGTGTCACTTATGAATTTCACCTAAAACACATGATACTAAGAGACATCTCTGTTGTATATTTACCAAGTTTTCTCATCGTGGTTATTTCATGGATGACATTTTGGTTGGAAGTCAGTGCTGCTGGCCCGAGAGTGTCTCTCGGTTTGACATCTTCGCTCACATTGATTACTCATTTCAACAGTGCACAAAGTAGCCTGCCTTCTGTGTCTATTTTAATGGCATTAGATGTGTGGATGTTAGTTTGTATTATGACTGTTTTTGCGTCAATTGTTGAATACGCTATTGTATACAACAAGTGCCGCAAACTGAAAGAAACAGTTAAATCAAGAAGTGAAATTAAGTCCATTCCAAGTTCGAAGGTATATATGTAACAACATGTGTTGCAGTTTAAACTAATTTGATTTTTTATTTTCAGGGAAAATGTTTGACATTATGGAAAAATATTTTCAGTGAAATATCATCAAACCCAACGTCTTTGGACGAAATAAGTCGAATTGTGTTTCCACTATTTTTTACATTATTTGTTTTCTTTTATTGCATTTATTACCTTATACTGTCCTAAAGCGCATGAATTTTAAGTCTCTTGAAATTTAAGTTGTCATATTTAAAATCTTATTTACACAAATCAAATCAATGATCAACGATATGTCATAGTTTATTTCTGTATTATAAAATTTACAATTTATAGTTTATTTAATAAAAATTAAGGTTTCAAAACACCATTAAACATAATTAATGCAGGATTCGCCATTGTGTACGTAAGAGATTTTGTAGTGCAAAGTGGTTGAAATTTAGTTCCGGGGTTTACGTTAAACTTACCGTAAATTTGTTGTGCCATTTCGAGTCTCAATGGATCTCCAGAACGATAATACTTTTGGTGACGTCAGTGAAATGCGCTAGGGTGAGTTTTGAGGCTCCGGAAATAAATTAATGTAAACTAAATTATTTTTCGGCCAGTGCTGCCCTCTAATGGTGATATGTTAAGAATCGAGAAAAAACAAAATTTTAAAATTGTCAAAATATATAGTGAAAGCAGCAAGGTTTGTGATTCGGGAGTAAAAAATAATTTCAAAATAATATTTTTTTTTACTACAGTTTAATAAAGACGAATAAAAATAAAAATTGTTTACATGAAAGAAAAATATCCTGAATTCAAAAATACATACAATAAATACACCCGTCATAAAATAAAATATATACAGGGTACAAACAAAGAGTAAAAACGTTTACGTTGAAATGTGTGCTAATTCTGAATTGAGCATGAGTACATGACATCACATTTCTTTACAAATTTTACTACACAATTCTACAGTGAATTCTATAATTTCTTGTGGACATACTGTATTGATTAAACTTTTCATTACCGGTAGGGAATTAATGCCTGGCCATTGCTGAAAGTGCATCCATGTAAACATATTTCTAATACAGTTTCAATTACGTATTATTTGTATTTCGTTCCCAAGAAAGTGATTTTTTTTGTAAAATCTCTATTGTACATATCACTTAAAATTACAATTAATCTAAAATTACTTATTTTTAAAATCAAAATATCCATACCATCGCATTCAGGTATCGCACTGTACGAAGGGAGAAAAAAATTGGCAATGCGCATCAAGTTTTTAAAAAACAATTGATTCATATAAGAAAAACACCAATTATTACAGCGTAAAAAATTCAAATTTTTAGTAAACATACATTTATAAGAAGGAATGAATATAAACAGCAACTATTAAAATTAGCTATAGTAAGAAGTACCTGATTATTAAAATATCATCTTTTATTTTTTTAAGTGTAACGTTCTAAATTAAAAATATTGTACGATTCATTTAAACATTCATGTATCAGTTTTAGGATAAAAGAATATTGCACTGTAAAAAATAAATTCATTCACATTTTATTGCATTTTGTATCAAAATCAATTATTATTTGTAAAATAAAAAACTGTACATATAAAAAGATGAAATATATGTTTATTTATATGTGTATATCTATTTCTATGTTTTAAAATCACGCAAATAGTTTTGCTAATATCGAACTAATAATGGCAGATAATACGAGGACAAAAAGTTGGCTGCTGAATGTTTCACCACCACAAGTTGAATTCTGGTAAATGTAATCTGTGTAATTTTTCACTAGTATACGGCAGCTAGTTGCAACTTGACTCATACAAATGTCTAATCGAGAAATCTTCATGCTAAAATATCAAAGGATAATGTCTTAGAATTGATTTACACCTGCAAATTCTTTCGTAACCCATTTCTCAATTACACATTTAATTTAAATTGGATGTACAGGTGTGTACCATTACTTGCATATTAATATTCCATATGACTCGTGTTCTCGATTTTTATCTTTAGAATTTCCGTCTAGTATGCTAAATAATATTATAATTGACTTAATATGGCTGACTCATTCTATTTTACTTGTAATATATTGCCTTTTCAAAAACTGTCCTTTTGCATATTAGGGTTAACAATGAAATCATCAGTGGGCAGAGTTGAGTTTCTGAACTCTTGCATTAATTATAGCCAATTGTATGTTAAAGGCCGATTTAATTGAAAAAACGGTTTTAGGGAGCAACGCCCAAGCCCTACTGAATAGTAGTTTCCACCTATTATGACAAAATAAATGTATTTCGTTAAATTCTTACTCGCAATTATCCTCGTGGGTTTCTTCAGTCAAAGCAGGTGTTACAATTTCCAGGCCACATTTTCTTGCGTCATTCCAACAGTACTGGCTAGCTTTAAATTCTAAAAGTGATTTCAATATGGTATTCAAAATTATAAGTTGTTAACACTTTATGTTGTTGTACCTTGTTTTAATTTTGCATTTTTGCATATTGCATCTTCACTCACTTCAAAATCATCAATCATATTTGTAATTGCTTCCCTAATTGCCTCATCTCTGCAATCATACGCAACAGAACTGTGTTCTTCAGCGCATCTCATCATTGGGCTCCTGAGAAAAAAAATCTATGTGATTTATTGTAATAAAAGTCCTCTAAAATAATTGTTCTTCAATCAGAGCAACAGTTTTTGCTATCTATCATGCAATTATTCAATTACTGTTTCACCAATAAAACAAAGTATTAAGACAGTGAATAGACGAAAAAAAACACAGTTAGTTTGTCCTTGCTCACATTTGACAGTTAATTATGCACATCAAACTTTATCAATTATTACGTAAGTAACCCAACGTTTTTATTTTTTGTAACTTACATGCCACCCGTGCAAGCTGGAATTCCGTGATGATGAACCCAACAGTCCATGATCTTTACTGTAGCCATACATGTATGTGCGTAATCTGTTTGTATTTCTGATTTTGAAGTTTTCCAGACGAATAATACAAAAACTAAAATTTAGTAAAAAGAAGGACAAAATAAAACAGTGGGCTGTAATTGAATGTGATTAAATGTTAAATTACAGTATAATGTCACACATCCTGACTTTTTTTATATTAATTTTTATAACCGAAATTAAAGATTTGCTGGTGCAATTTGTGCATATAACAAATGTATATTTAAAGTTTTCGACTTTCTTTTTTGCTAATTATTTGCAGCAAATGGAAATATTCAAATAACAATTGATTTATCACCTCTAATTTTTAAATCCAAAAATAATTTCAACAGTTTTGAGTAAATGTAAATGCAAACTATAAATTAAAGTTTTACATTTTAACTTTGTAATAAATGAAATTGTACAAACCTGTGAGATATAAGTAGTGAGCGGAAGGAGCCATGTCTTCAGATAAAGCCTCTGGTGAATTGATGTGCAGATGAGCGAAGAACGCCACTTCAGGCCAAGGACGGTTTAAGAAACTGTTTTCAATTAATCGTAATCATCGCTTAAAGGGGCCAACCCAAATTGACGTCATGGATGAATAGAAAGCATGTGATTGCATCACATTATCGAACTAAACACGCCTTTGAATATTAACTCATCCGTTATTCTGGGTTTGAATAGAAATAAAACTATTTCCACAGTTAATACAAAAACAATTTATTAGTAATTATCATCGAAGCAAACAAAGCTGTTATTAGTAATAATAATGGCACTGTGACAGATCCTGTTTGGTTATAATCTGTAGACTCTAAGTTAGCAGTGTCCAGGAGATGTGCACAAGGACTTAGATTAGCCATTGAGTGACGAAATCGGCGCAGCACATTAGTACAGGCGATCGACCGATTATTGCACACTTGCATTTCTTCATACAAAGATTTACAGTCTTCAGGTTTTAGTCCCTTAAGTTCAGAAGTAGCTGCAAAAATGCCTGAACAATGTCTCACAATGTCCCAACAAGATAACTTTCTTCGGAATTCTAAAAAGAAGTATCGTCGTAACTGGTAATTTATTTTTATAAAGCACTTTACCTTCATAAAGCGTTTGATCATTACACAGCGAATCTCTCATGTTAGTATAAATAATGGAATGAAGTTCGAGACTTTTTTGCGTCTCTATATTGCATTGCATTTTTTTAGACTCCAATGTTTGTGTAACAGCACAATGCACTAACGGGTCCCGACTGTATTAGAAAGTTTTTTTTTTAGTTTTTATTAAAGATGTATTGAACAATGCGTACCTATTTTCGCAAATTGGTAATTGTGAATATTTTTCCCAACATGCATCCAAATTTCTAAAGGTATTCTTGCACAGTAATTTTTGTGTTGATGTTGTGACAATGTGTCCTTGTATGACTAATACTTGTACGAAATTAATTTGAGATGATAAATAAAGATACGGTAATAACAATAGTTTTCTTACGAAAAGTGAAAAATGTAAAGTTGTTCTAAGATGATCTCACCTAAAATATTGCTCAAGATGAGGATACTGGATACTAGAGTAGTCATGGTAGGTTGATGATTGTGTCAACCATTCGATGTCGTTTAAATCAATTTGACCCACATTCATTAAGGACGAAGTTTGTTACATCATTCACGCAAGTTGCGCATTACACTCCGTCTTATCTACTATGTTTAATTAACGGAATGTTTATTTGACCAATTGGTCAATGTACACGCACAAAAAATGAAAACATTAAAGACGTAATACAAAGAAAAGTTTTATTATCTTATAGTCTAATACAGTAAGCGCGAGACATTTTTCAAATACACATGTAAAAAATAACAGACTATTTAGTTTCATTAAAAAGACAAAAATAAAATCACTAATTATCACCAATTGATACTGGCAAGAAACATTGTCATGGCAATGACTGTAAATAAGTTGCACATCGTTAAACATGCGTCATTTTCATCATCATCATCATCATCAGGCGCAGACAATAATTTTTCGGTATGAGCAGCACATGGTGATTTTTCAAACATTTCGTACGTAAAGTTATTTTGAATTGCAGTGCAACCCCACGACATTGAATTGCAGTTTTCAACCGCGTCTAACAATACGCTAAAGTAATTAATAAATAAAAAAAAATACATTTTTATTTAAATAACACTTTTTATTCCTGAAATTTGCACCTGCATTTATCCTCCTCACTAGATTCTTCCTCAATTTCCTCACTGCTATCATCATGAAACATCATTGCAAGTCGTGAAGAACATGAACGAGCAGTAGACCAACATGAAACCTTCTTTTCAAACTCTAAACCGTAATTGGAATTTAAAATTAACAAAAGTAAACACATTATGTGTTTTACCATCTTTTAGTTCTGTATTTTCACACATGACATCTCTCAGGGCCTTAATAGCATGATATCGCGAAAGAACTTCATCTTTGATTTCTTTCTTACAATTTTTAATATTGTCTTTGGCCTCTTCTGCACACTCTAAGGCAGGATCACTGAACGTAAAAACATGAGCAGTATTAAATAATAGAACATTTAACACAAATTTCAAAACTTACTCCCCATTACATGAAGGGAGATCAGAATGTTCGGTCCAACATTCTTCAACTTTTTCTAGCACATCATCGCATTTGGCAGAAAGAACAGACCAGCCCTTAAACTGCACAGTTGGTTTACTTAATTCTAACACTAGTGAATAATAAATAGTACAAAAATTTAATTAAATAGTAACTAATAGATGAATAAAATATATAAAAATAACAAAATTTACCTATAAAAAAAATTGTCAACCAAATCTGCTTGCCTCGTGACATGGTCGATGCTGGAATGCTGACTGAAAACAGAAGAACTTAATCAAATTTCCTAGAAAAATTAACGTGGGATTTCCATTATGAAAAAGTAGAGCAAGTGTGACTTGAACATAAATTTATTTTATATAATACATTTATTGTTACAATCATTGATAGTCATGTAAATAAACTTTAATTATAAACTTCAGAAACTTTTACACACAAAATTATACAATAAGATTCAAAAATATCTTAAAAGCAACGAAAGTTATAAGTTTATTTTTTAATTTCAAAGATTATGAAAATTTATCTTTATTTTAAATATGAAACACATCAAGAACTGAAGTATTTTTTCTTTTTCCGGTTAAGTATTTCCAAATTCTGATTTCTCGTAGGCTGTGAAAGTGTGAGATTTTTCATGTCATTTAAACCCCAAAGGTCAGAGGAAGTGCATTCTGCATCATTGTATACAGCAGCTCATAAGATGACAAATTAAAATGAGGTCATAAATCATTTACGTAAGATGCATACAATTCCAATTTAAAATTAAAATTAGGATGTGTATTAGCAAAGTCGTTACTTGCAGTCGAGTGAATTTAAGTCGGCCAGCTGTAGTTTTTTTTATGGGGTAAATTTCATAGGCAAATAAACAAACGAACAATTTTTTTGATATTTTGTCTTTCTGTTTTTAGAATTGGCATATGCAGAAATAATTTTAATTCTGTTCAGTTTTAAACCGATATTTTATATTAAACACTTGTTTCAGCGCTTTAATTTGGGCTTAACTTCTCGAAAATGCTATCGTCGACTCATCCTAAGCAATAATGAATAATTACGTAATTTCTGACAGTTTTTGCTCATCTCTTGCACTTCCTTTATTGTAAAGATGCATCCTCTATGACTCATCTAACCCACACGAAACAACTAGGTCATCACGAATAGCACACGTGATTTAAAAAATAACATTTAAAAGTAAATATTTTACAGATAGTGAAATTTGCAGTTAAATGCATCTTTGTTGCAAATATAATTGTATTTTTTTAAATCTAATTTAAATGTATTTTGGCACAAAATGATCTTTTGGATAAACAGCTCACTTTTTACGTATAGTAAAATCAGAAAAGTTTACGTGTTTTTGCTAAAATTAATAAGAATGCATAAATGCTTTATTGTCTTTGTGGAATGTTAACATTTAACAGTGTGGTTGATACGTCTAATACAATTTACAATTTTATGGAGAAACTACTAAATCATTAGTTTTTAATAAAGTACCAATGAATGAAAAGAGAACTCAAGAGCAAAGAGATGAAACCATTGCTGTTTGCTGCATTCCAACTCATTATTCCGGAGCAACGAGATCGTTTTCGTATTTCACGTATGAATCTGTCTTGCAATTTTGAACAAGCAGACTCTCGCGAACCCCTACAAATTTCAAATTCTTCTTCGATTTCACTATAAAAAGTTAATTTGATTAATCTACAATCCATATATGGTGCGTGACTAGTTAAAAACATTTGACCACTAACCCGCTTAACTTCTAATTACCCTGCCCATGTTTATGATTTTGTAACTCTGATTTTCTGAACATCATCAGCATCAGCATACAGCACACGTGCTGGTTTTTAAAATTGTACGATTTTTACCTGCATCTATCGTCATCCATTTCCTCACTGTCAAATGTCCCTTGCAGTGTCCCATATGCACAATTTCTTGCAAGAATCCAACAATCTAGATCTTTGGAAAATTCTACAGTATAAAAACAATTAATGATAGTCAATTGTTTTAACGTTTTTTACATTTTTTTTTACCTTGATGTAGTTCTTCGCGATCACAAATAGTCTGATGCATAAGTTGATACATATCCTCTTTCATTTTTATTTCATCAACAACACTTTCATCACATGGAAGTGCTGATGAATACGCTTTTGATACACAATTAAGTAATGGATCACTATTAAAATTCATTTCATTTAAGACATTTTGTCAATATTAATCAATTAAAACAAACCTAAGAGTGCACATTGGAAGTAGTTTATGATCGTCCCAGCATGTTGAAGCGTCTTTCTGATACTCGGAACAACTACTATAAGATCCATCCGAATAATCTCGACTCGATGCTTTTCCAATCAGAAAAACAACTAAAAATAAATTTAAAGCTGTTTCTATTCTTCAGAAAACGTTTGTGATAATTTTGTCAAATACTTACCCGTGCAAATAACCGTTCTAAATGCAGACATGATGAGTAGAGATCTCGATGTAACAGTTAAAGTGGCAGAGGAAATAGATGTGATCCTCAGGACCCAAATGAAAGCTATTATCTTTAATAAGATAATTTTACTTGATTGGCTTCGAAAACATTTCCCATGAACAAACAAGCATAAGATTGCTATTTAATATCTTCTGCCAGGCAACGTTTTATTATTTTAGTATTAATTATTTATGCCAACAGAAAATTGTAGTAGTTCAAATAAGATATGCAGATTTTGTATGCTAACGGTACTGTAGGAACAGAAACATTTGTGATTCAAGCCTCAGAAATCATTTTATTCATTTTTTCTTGTGTTTCTTGCATTTGCAATTTATGGGTCAGTAAAACAATAATTTTCTGTTAATGTTTGTTATTATCTGCTATCCTATCACAAATAATTGCTGGAGATGAATTTTATTAACATTTTACTTCACACATTTTAGACATCTGTTAATAGTTTTTAATTACACTGTTTGGTTAACGTGTGGTTTATTATCGATTACATAATGCGAACAAATGCAAGTTAGGAGATTCCAAGGATATTATTTCATCACAGCTACTGATCATATGTGCATATGTGCATGTGTTACTGCACGATGCTTTGCAGAAAAGTTATTTTAGTTAAATCAATCACTTCTGCATGAAAAGTGGGGCGCTTCTACCAACTCCTTCTTAAAAGGTTCTAACAACATTAGAAGTAAATAAACGTTCCAATTAACATCTTCGAGACATTCGAAAGATATTTATTTCCGATTAATTGCACACAAAAGTAAATTACATACAAAAAATTGATTCAAAAACTAAGGCAAAGATCAATACAATTATAGTGTATGAGAATTACTTTTTATTAAATAACAGGTTATAACTTTTTAGTTAATCTTAAAAGCGGGATATTAGTCAGAATAAACATAAAATTTACCATCGCCCCAGGCAACTCAAGAACTCACACACAAAGTAGTCTTACACTACAATAACACCAATTACATGTAACAAAACGACATTACTCATACCATACCATCCGTAAATTCTTTTACATGAAGCAGATAACTTCAGCACGTGCAACAAGAGTCTTTCTTTTCAAAAAATGCAATAGTTAACAGCATATTTGCATTATCAAGCTGAATCTAGACACATTCTTGTCTACTTTCTAACATTTCATCTTTCTAGTTGATTGGTTAAACAATATTAATACCGGTTAGGTGAAAATGTATAGTGTTTTCAATGCCAGTTTGAGTTTAAAAATTAAATTGATGCTTTTTAAAGAGTTTTAAAACCATGTGGTTATGAAAGATCATTAAACTGGATTGTCAATTAAGTTAATATACGTTTTTTTAAAAGAAATATTAGTTTTAAAACTTAAAATTCTATTATGCCTCACTTCCCAGTAAGAAACCTAAAGAAAACCAACATGAACTGAAATTTTGTATTTCATTTTCAGGTACGGATACATGAACATAATGTTTTGTTTTTAACAAATCTCAAGAACTATTGGACCGCTTATTGTACAGTACGTATTCTGATTAAAATGTTATAGATTAAGGTACCAGTTCATTGGTTTCTGAAACCATTCTAAAACCCGTTTCGTGTCAAATTTGATTTAAAACATAAATCATTACTTTTTCTCCCCCAACTTTTACCTAGAATTTTCCGTCTATTTATTTTACATCTACTGTCATGACCAATATTTATTTCCCTAAGACACTTGTGTAATATAGCAACATTTTAATAAATATCAACTGATTACAAGATGTATAAAAATCTGTTTTAACAAATATTTTAAAACATACGCCATATTAATTTTCAAGTGTTCAACATAGTTTTATTACGCATTATAAACTGAAAACAATTTTATAGGCAAATGAAATTAGTTATTGGAGCATGACAAAAAAAACTGCCTGGACTGCAATATCTTTGATATTTTATACCTTACTAATTAGTATGCAACAGATTTCATAATTTTGGACCCTCGATAACAATGAAAGTGTTGAAACTTAGCCCTTAATCTATCATTTTAAAGGTTATTATTGCAAGGACGGTTAAAAAACGAATAACATTTAAACTGCATAATAAACCTTATAAAGTGGACCGGACATCTGCAAACCTTAAAAATTTAAAGTTAATTTTTTATACAATAATTTTAATTTTAGAATACTACCTTTTATTTCCCCACAACATCCACATCCACTGCACTTATCTTAAACATTCTTTCCACTTTGTAACCTTTATATGGAGATGATGACATAACAATTGTATATGAAATGTAGACATTGAAAAAATAGCTTTTCATCTGACCTTTTGAAATACGAATTATGCATGACATATAATGCTTGTAATTAAGGAACACCTTTTTCTAACAACTCTACAGGCTTTTAAGCATTCACTTTCTTAACAATTTAAGCTGTTGCTTGATTTGCTTCTAATTTTTAAATTAGTTCAATCTGAATCTTTGTGTTTGGCAACTGCAATGTAAAACAAGATTTGTTAACATTCACAATCATTGCAATTCACTTCCAAGTAAATACTAGTGATTGTTATCAATATTTCTAATAATATTGTGTATATGTAGTTGCAAATTCAAATTTGTGAGGTCAACAAACCGGTTTAACATTGTATTGAACCCAAAGCTCGCAGTTGTTTACCATATTTAGAAATGCATTAATCTGATAGGCAATTAAACGTACACACAAATTGAGCTGATAATCTATAACCAACAGCTACAACATGTATTTACAATCAATACATTCACATTAAAGAGTATATACAAATATAATAAAAAAAATACAAACTGTAGTATTTTCATTCAACTTATTTAGTGAAAGTTACTCGCAATACAATTTTTCACATAAATTAAAGCCGTGCTTTTAATTCAAATTAAACATCTTAACACTTTCTTGCCACACACCAAAACAAAGAAATAGCCAACATTTAAGCTTATATGAAATGAGTTACGTAGTAGCCAGAATAACAATACTTGCAGCTAAAATCAAACTAATGTGCACAAATAAAGTAGAAGCTCCGCACACCTTGGATTTCTCGAAAAGTTTATCGATATAAAGATTTATCATGTTGGAACAATTATTCGTCCGGTAAGGATTGTGTACCTTCAGTTTGCAATGGTTGAGAATGGCAGTCACGTTGCTGTAAAGACAAATGATGTAGTTTGACGAATTGAAAAGAATATTTATTTCTTACTTGCAAGCTGCTTTCGGAACTTCTTTCGGAATTTGAATTATTGCTGTGGCACAATCCCTAGCTTCTTTCCAGCAGTTTTCATCGGCAGCGAAATCTTTAAAGTTTGAAAGTATTAAGGATTAAATGTTCTTGGTTTGGACATGTTTGGTCAACGCTCGCTCACCTTTTCTCAAATTGCCCACATCGCAAAGTGTTTCAATGGAATACGTGTAAAGTCTCTGTCGGTGTCTAAATTCCCATGCGTATTCGTATCCCCCTCTTTTATCACATTCGCTTAAACCGTACTCTTCAATATGACCACACTTTACAAGCGAGCTAAAGTATATTTAAAAAAGACAGATCATCAGTTCAATACTTAGGTTAGTTCATCTTTTATTAAGTTGGACAAAATGTCAAACACATGACACCAGGAACTAAAGCAAAAGTCACACCTACCGACCAACCCCCTTTGGATTTAAAATGAACTAGTCGTTACCCCTCATTACAGCAACAAATCAATTTTTAAGGATAATCCTAAAAGTGTGTTAATTTTGGATATAAATTAATTCCAAAATTTGTGAATTTGTGAATTAGAAAATTTCCAATTACCATATCCCACATAGTAAAAAATATTCATATTCTAATTTTGGAATAAAATCTGAATATTAAAGCAATTATTTTATGACTCATCATTTAGTTCAATAAATTCGTGACTCAAATTTATTCAATTCCTAATTCAATACCAAAAAAACTTACGATGTGCTAATATTCGTACAGTCAGTAGGAACCCTGTGATGCCAATCCCAGCAATTGTGAAATTTAGCTACTGTATCGTTGCAATTTTTAGTGACTTCAGAAGCAGTCGTGACATTATCAAGCATTAAATAACCAACAACTGAAAGAGAAAAAAAACAGTTTTATAGTTTTATATTCCGTATAAAATGCAGCGCGCATGTGAATTTTTCTAAAAAATGTAACTGAAGTCAAATTAATTCAAACATAAACATGTAAAGTTTAAATACTACACATAAAGAAGTGCAGATGATAAAAATAAAAGTACATGAGTTATTAGCCTTTTGCGAAATCAATACGACATGTTAAAAGAACAAAACGAAGCTTCAGCTATATGTGCAGCCGCAAAATGGATTTTTTTGACAACATAGCCATTTTTGCTTTGCATTGTCACCTGACACTGGTAATACACACATAAACAGATTCTAGTTCATGCCTACAAGCATAAAAAAACATATTTTTGCAATTGAATTGGATAGAAATATGAAAACATTCACCTGCACAAATCACACAGAGTCGCAGCTTCTGAAGCGCGGCCGCCATTCTTCCCAGTAGATGCGAGGCAATAGAAGGCCAAACAACCCACTTCGTTCTATAGAGTATGAGTGTAATGTTATATATTCAAGATGCACGTCATAGGTAGATAATTATATTCCAGATTTCTTTAACATTTCAGATACCAACAAACAAAAAAAGAGGAAAGGTTTGTGATATGAGACAATCCGGATTGAGTAAGCACAGGATGTCATTTGAGATAATGATTTTTTTCGCTGTAACGAAAACTCAATGTCAAAGTATACACGGTTTATTTACTATACAGGGACGTTGAACCTGTTCACTTGAGAAGAACGTCAGCGCGTCACGCTCAACGACATCGATATTATTACTAATGAAGAACATCTAAATCCGATTAAATATTGTAGAGTTCTTGTAAATGTAAAACAATAATTTATTCACAGAAATTTATATTAGTTTACAATTTTAATAAATAATTTAGTTTTAAATATTTTTAAATATTGATTTGTTTTGAAGAAAAAAAAATTACCACACTGTGAAAGTAATAGCCATCTTTTTTGTATTTTTTGTTTCCCTGGCAACAACTTACACCCAAAAACACATCAGGGCAATAAATGACGTCACAAAAAGGGTGGCTTGGTTCACGAAGCGCACAATTGGGCTAGTGTTAGTAGAAACAACTACAAAAGATGCTTCAGGGTCATTTTTTGTGTATTCCAGCTCATAATTTTTGCAGTCGGATTGACTTAGAATGGCTTTAATATACGACATATAAACTTCAGAGCATCCATGGCTTAAAATGCCGCATATCTGGACTAGCTCCATGACTTCACTATTAAAAATGAAATATTTATGAGCAAAAATTTGTTTAATAATAATGAATTTTTTTTTTGCCTGCATTCAACGTCGGGAGAATTTGCCATCAACACATTTAAAGCGCAGCTGCGCAATACGGACCAGCATGGTTTCCTTTTTAGAATTTCTATAAAAAAAACAAATATATATATTATTTTTTTCGTAAAAAAATTCTTATCACAAAACATACCTTTGCGTAGATCATTATCTTCACATAATGCCAACTCGAGCTCAGAGTAACTTTCTACCATGCGCCCAATATCAGCATGAATGACATCGGAACAATTGTCAACTTTGCTAAATCTATCTTCAGCGCACATGGCTAGCGCACTCCTTGAATACAATCATGTCAGAAAATAAGTTCTAACGATAGCTTCAATAGGATTGAGTAACTCACTTGCCATTATTACACGCTGGTGGATCACCAAAATGCAACCAACAATCTACAACGGTTTCCACTTGTTCGTCGCATATATCTTGATGAGTTTGGCTCAAGAAACAACAAATCACTGTAATTTAATTTAAATGATAATATGAGAAGATTATTGTCTAGATTATTGAGAGTCTATATCCATTAATCGTTCGATAAAATAAAAAATATTTCTTACCAAAAAGGACAATAAAAACCTGGATCCTTGAAACCATTTTTAGGTCAGTAAGATAATGCATCCAAATTTATTTGAATTATTATCTTGACCAATTTCAATTCTTAAGTGGGCCTACTTGCTCCTCCTACTAAGGAAATCGTAAATTAAGAGTAAATTTGTTTTCTGCTTTAATTTCAATTACAAATAACCTTGAAAAAGTCAACACAATTTTCATTCATCATATCATTTAGCACTTTAATTTGTGTATTAACTTTCTCTAATACGCACAGTTTTAAATTAAATTCCTTTTGTGATTCTGCATGAAATACTGGTCATTTCTACTGAATCAGAATCAGAGGAAGTTGATGAACATCAATCCATGTGTAATTCTTGCAACTACTTTACATAAAACACGTTTGAAGATCTTTATAATCTGTATGACACGACATATTAGCAAGCAGATTAAGCACACGTGCGTTATGCAATTCAATTGGCTGGTTACACAACTACATTTTTATAAACAAATGAAATGAACTTCTTATTCAACACGCCAGCTGGAATAATGAATACAAACTACAAATAGTTATAAACAACTTTTTTTTTTTTTTTAAAGTTAAAGGAAATAAATACGATATCACGTTTTTAGCTTTTGTTATTTGTCTACATGTATTTTTATCGGATTGTGAGGATTTCCGACTATTCACACCTTGCTGACTTCAGGAATTTGAGCCGCACACTTTTTTCTTGCAAGCTCTTTGAAGCAACAAAAATAAATGTTTTTACTTTTCATATTTTTTTTTTTTATGTTTATTTCCGCGAATTTAATTACGTAAAGTCAGCAACAAAGACAGGTGCTAGAACTTCCATGAAGTGAATGTTAATCACAGCACCAACTAGCCAGAGGGTCAACAGAAAGCAATCAAGGACAACAACTGGCACTGGGATTTCCATTACGTGAGCATCTGTTGGATTTATGTTAGCAAAGCGACTACACTAATGAAAATATTAATAATTTTCTAAAATTCACGACCAAGATCTTGGGATAATTTTTTTTTAGCTTTATCAGTGGGTGGAATTGATTACCTGAATAAGGTAATAATCGCGAGAATTATATAGGGATTTTGGGGCTAATTAGATTCCTGGTGTCAAGGTTGAGAAATGACGAGAACTTATATTTTCCTGAGAAATGTCTTCTTTTTCATTCAGTCTAGTGCAGTCCGCCTTAAAACACTGCCGGATACACTACTTTCGAAACGACAATGAAGATCAGTTTTATTCTTTTCACCATTAGCTGTGCAACAGTAATTTCAATCGCTTATTGTGAAAATCGTGTCGAGCGACAGTTAGGAGGAGGCGGAGGCGGAGGTGGTGGCGGCGGAGGTGGAGGAGGTGGAGGTGGAACTAGTGACTTTGTATTTCCCCCGAATGCTGAAAGTCGCACTGAACAATGTACAACTTCAACTAACAATGTAGGCATATGCAAATCATTGTCCGAATGCATCGTGCTGATTTCCGATATTCAATCCATTGGCCGATCCACATGTGCTTTAGAAGAAGGCGTAAGCGGTGTATGTTGTCCTTTAACGGAGCACGTTCTTATTGCTAGTGATCCCGGTAAGTGTTGTTTTTTCTCATTCCTAAATTAACTAATAAAATAAGTGGCTTATGTCATTATAGTACCATTAAGTGCTCCTGCACAATCCGAATCTCCCTCACGAGAGAGTCTTCCAGAAATAAGTCGTAACGATGTAAACATAGCTGCTCAGACTGGAGATGAAACTCTTGCTTCGCGTGATAAATTGGAACAAGAATTACTCTTTAGAGGTATAAAACTTTGAAATTAATTTAAGTTTTGATGCATAGTTGCTTTTTATGTTTTTCAATTTAGGATTAACAGTCCAACGAGGAACTCCTGAAGATTTTCATCAAAACTTTCTGAAAACATTCAATAATGGAATGATACTTGGCAGATCAGCCATTCGAGGCGAGCACGCATCAAATGAAATAAGCAAAAGGTAAAAATATCAATTAATATTGTAGTTTATATTGTTTCGATAAAATATGCGTCTTTAATTGCCTTACAGGTTTGCATTGACACCTTCACAAGGTTTGGGTCTTAATCAAATCGGATTAACAAACACGGACCTCCAGTCGACTTGTCCGAAAGAACCACTTTGTCCAGACACAAAATTCAGGACAATGGATGGCAGTTGTAATAATTTAGCTAATAAAAATTGGGGGAAATCATTCACAGCATTTGAAAGACTCTTACAGCCGGCATACGAAGATGGTAATAGTTGTGACAATTATATTCCTTATTAGCATTGATCGAACTCATTTTCTGCCAGGTGTCAGCGCTCCAAGAGTTGCTCAAGATGGCTCCCCATTGCCTAGTGCTCGTTTAGTTAGTTCTTCGATAGTCAAAGACATGGATGTTCCAAACCCGAGAATTTCATTAGCACTTATGCAATTTGGTCAGTTTCTAGACCACGACATAACTCTCACCCCGATCAACAGAGGTAAATGGATACAACTTATCCTTTAAACAACAAGCGATTTAAATAAATTTCTTACTTGCAGGAGCTAACAATTCAGCGATCAAATGTTGTGATGCACAAATTCGAGAAGATCCTCGTCTGCGTCACCCTGAATGTTTTGAAATTGAAATAGCTTCCAACGATCCTTTTTACGGACAATTCAGCAGTACGTGCATGGAATTTATTCGATCATTAGCAGCACCAAGACCGAATTGCAACATGGGCCCCAGAGAACAAATGAATGAGCTCACATCCTTTATCGATGGATCACAAATCTACGGGTCTACAGAGACAGATGCAAGAGCATTGAGAAGTTTGCAAGGAGGTAAACTTCGCACATCGAACTGCAATAACAAACCATTCCTACCATTTTCAAGAACTGAACACACATGTACACGACCTGATTTATCATTTAAAGCGGGTATTGCAATTTGCTAATTAAATTAGCTTTCAGAAAAACAATTACTTATAAATTTACGGTTAGGTGACACCAGATCTAATATTGTAACTCAACTGAGTGTTTTGCAAACACTTTTTTTACGGGAGCATAATCGAATTACGGATGAACTTGTTGCTGTAAATCCAGGTTGGAATGATGAGCAACTTTATCAAGAAGCCAGAAGAATTATGGGTGCAATATTGCAAAGAATTATCTACAACGAATTCCTTCCTGTAGTTCTTGGTTAGTTTATGACTAAATCAAATCGGTCGTGGTAATTTATAATGATTTGTTTGCATCCAGGAATCAAAACAATGCAGACATTCAACATCCGTTTACTTAACGAAGAATATTCTCGAAATTATGACCCGAATGTTAATCCTTCGGTGCTTAATGAGTTTTCAGCTGCTGCTTTCAGATTTGGACATTCACTTGTGCAGGTATAGCAATCCCCACAATACTTATTGCGGACTTAAGTACGAAGTAACTTGTTTTAGGGTATGGAACAAATGTTTGATGAGTCAGGACAAAATTATGATGGCACGACATTACGAAATATTTTTGGACAACCACGGAAATTAGCGGAACAAGGCGGTTTTGATGGTTTACTCAGAGGTCTTTCAATGCAGCATTCGCAAAGATTTGATAATTTACTAACGGAAGAGGTAGTTAAAATTATTACAGCAACGTGACAAAGAATATTTCATAAAACAAACAATTGTCTTTTTTCACATCTAGTTGACAAATCGTTTGTTTCAAGGCAGAAGCCAATTTGGCCTCGATTTGGCGTCTTTGAATATCCAGCGAGGTCGTGACCACGGTTTACGTTCTTATAACGATTACAGGAAATTTTGCCGTTTGCCAACTGCACGTAATTTTCAAGATTTAAACGGATTTTTCCGAAGAGGTCTTGCTCCACAATTTCAATCACTTTATAAGTAAGAAGAAATAATTTAATTATTTGATATTATTACGCTAACTATTTTTTTTTTTAAAGAACTGTTGATGATATTGATTTATGGGTTGCTGGCATATCTGAACGACCAATAAATGGTGGTTTAGTAGGCCCAACTTTTGCTTGTATTATTGCGGAACAATTCAAGCGTCTGAAGCTTGGAGACAGACATTGGCATGAAAATGGCGGTGAAGAAACATCTTTCTCCGAGGGTAAATTGAACTTAACTAGAAAAACAAGTAAAACAGTAGTGGCAACATAAATTATTCTAATTCTAGGGCAATTAATTGAAATCCGGAAGGCTAATTTAGCACGGATTATTTGTGATAATTCCGATGACATACAGTTTATTCAACCACTCGTTTTTTTCTCACCTGCAGATTGGTAAGTAATTTACTTTTGCTTACTGAATAAGAAACAATTGATTTCTTCTTCTGTTGTTACAGGAATCCTATGGTATCGTGTCAACGCAATAGCATTCCTAAAATGGATCTGACGAGATGGCGCAATGAACCCGTTTGGAGCAAAAAATAAAAGTATTAATTGACGTGATAATTATAATTTATGAGTATTATGTATAACAATTGTTTTTACATCTTTTATTGTCTATAACGTTAAATGAAATAAAAACCAACAAAAACCAATCAATCTTCGAACCATTTTGTTATGAAACGACTTTAATTGAGTTTAAGTAACTAAAAATACCAACAGATGGAGCAATGAGTACAACAAGTAACAATTAAGCATTTGTTTCTATGAATTGACAACTTAATCCCATTTCCTGTAAACTATTTACCGGTATTAAATACAGTACTATTCCAAACCAAACATAAATAGAAGAAAAAAAAACAGAAACAGGTGTTAGTATTTGATATCAAAACTGTAATCTATCAATTTGTTGCAAGAATAATTTGATGTCAGATTTTTGCATGACGTAGTTTCTTCCACTTTTTCAACAGATTCAATAAGAAATTTTAGCATCTTCATTTCATTCCTACAAACATAACCAAAGTTCCATTAAACGTGAACACACCTGCACATTTTCGTTTAAAACTAACTTACTTTGATAACACAACCTGCACGTGCTGATATAAATCGCAAAACCAAAGTTTAATGCATTCGGGTTTTCCTAGAACTTTAGTTAAGACAGACTGTATGGTCTCTTGTCCAATTTCTTTTCTCATCATTGGAATAACGTCTGAATGAGATTGATTCCTCATTTCAAGATGCTGCAATTCAAGGTCACGCTTTCTTCTCCTCCCCGGGGGAGGAGGAGGAGGAGGAGGAGGTGGAGGTGCAGGCGTAGGTGCAGGTGTTGGAGCCGGGGTAGCACTTGCCATCATCATCGGCATCGCAAACAATAAACCCAGCAAAGACCCCAAACCAAAAAATAAGAGTGAACCGCTACCACCGTAATCACATTGGCAACACCCGTATTTTTTACCATAATTACTATTACTATTATGGTTGTTGTTATTATAGCCGTCGTGAGATTCATGATAATTTCCATAACTATTAGCATCAAAGCCATAATTACGTCTAATTCTTCCACCATCAGTAAGATTCAACGCTTGACCTATTCCAATGTTTTTAAAATTGCCATAACTTGCAGAATTTGGGGTTATAATTATTCCACATACAAAGCATAACATGCAGAAAACACTGCAACAGCAAATATAATGTAAATAAAAATATTAGCGTAATATAATTTTTGACTGCGCTTACCCTTTTGCAAATCCCTTCATGTCTGCAGCAATTGAGTTGTTTTGGGTTGGAAATACAATTTTCGCCTTCTTTTATAACTTTGTTTTTCTATTTACACGGATCAAAGGCTAACACAGTGAAAACCTTTTTTTAAAGATTTTTTTTTGTTAAGACGGAAGTTGATACGGTTGCATAGTTTCAACAACAGAAATTGCAAAGCTAACATCAACCCCCATGATGAATAGGCAATTAAGTTTTAAATTAATTCTGCAACAAGTTCATTTGTCATTTAATATCGATTTTTTTTGAATTGCTGCTTTTGTCATTCATTTTCGCTTCACCCATTCAATGTTCAAACAATAAAAGACCTTGAAAGTCAATTTTGCATGGGAAAGCAGATGTCCTGAAGAACTTTTAGTCTTCACTAAGGAATTTCTTTCTTTATTTCATTTTTAAATTTACAAAAAAAATTTGTTACTTCCTTTTCATGTACAGGATGTTGAACTTACTTCCAAAAAACATAATTGATTGGAAAGATAACCAGGAACACACTTACAGACGACACCCATTCAAATCAAATTAAGATGGCCTTTAAAGTTTCTAAAACTATTATGAACATGATTAATTATCAAGCAGTCAACTATAAAACAAACCCAAGAAACATGAATTATCATAAACGGCCTGACTAACTTCAAACCATGTGATTTCTACTTGTAAATAAAACCAGCTAGACTCGGTCAAACACATCAGATCTTCTGAAGAAATCCCGTGCAAAGGTAGGAGTGTTTATAGTTTACAATGAAAATGTAAGTCTACATGTACTGTTTCTTTATTTTTAATTGCAGATATTTATTTCCCAACGATGTATAACATTTTATATTTGTTAATGTTTTTGGGGTTATGCAAACAACTGCATGGTTCTGGCAATGATACATCCTCTACTAATGTTACTTTTTTGGAAAACAATTCTTCTGCTAATTCATTTAGTTATAGAGTTCTCCGATCATATAATGAACATGATTACAGCCCTGCTTATTCAAAAAGTAATTCTATACACGATAACAGTTTCTTACATCTAGGTGTGGGTGCTATTTTATCTTTGTCTATCATGTTCTTTCGAACATATATTCCAAATTTATTAATGCGGTTAATGGGAAGAAGTGGAAGATCAATGCCAAACTCCGATCCGATCAACTGGCACGAACTTGGGCGATATGTTTTTGAAAAAAGTGACGATCCTTTAGCACATACCCTCAACGCCATGATGGAAGCACGAGTCAAGTCCAAATTAAAGATTAACGCGACAGTTGGGGAATCGATGACCTCACACTGCGTCAATCAATTACTCTGTCAAACAACAAAAGAAGCTGCTCGCTTTTCATCTCCCAACACACCCAGCAAGCAAAAACTTCAACTGCTATTAAGGTTCGCTTAAAGTATTTGCATAACAATGTTTTTTGCTTGTTTTGTAAAAATTGTTTCTTTTTTTAATTTCTAGAAGTGCGGTTTTATTAGTGACGCTGCAATCCAATTCGTTTTTTGATATGATGCATCCCATAACCGCTGGTCAGCTCGGTTACAATTGTAGTAAACAGTTTCCCTTATGTAACTGGAAGCTGTTTGCTTAGCTCTTCCAATGCAATTACCAATAAAATGTGATTGCATGTTTATTATTAGATACTTTTTCTATTTCTTTACTCGAATAACATAAAATGACTTTATACGCTTAGCTGGTGTTTCTTAAAAGATGTTAAAAATAAACAATCCTACAATATTAATAATTATTTTATTTTTATTCATAGAACAAAATATTGATTTAAGTACATTTTTATTGATATAAATTTATTTATTGAGTACATTTTTATTCATATAAAAATTATTAATTTTAGTAAATTTTTATTTATATTAAAACTATTGATTTCAGTACATTTTTATTCATATAAAAACTATTGATTTCAGTACATTTTTATTGAAATAAAAATTATTATCTCAATAATTTACCAGCAACAGAGAGCAAATTCAAATTTGTTTCGTGATTTGCCTTCTTCAATAACGGCTTAGCGTTTGAATTAGCAACGGAATCTGACACTGCTGGCATTTCAATGCCTCGATTTGGGTAAGCAGGATTAGAACCACGATACCTCTGAACGTGAGTAATTATGTAACTTCTTTTCCTGTAAGCCAACCCTAGTAGTGCGAGAACTAGAATTAAAAAAAAAAGTGGCAGGGCGATACCTAGAGCACTACTTCCATTGTTTTCATTAGAAGTGGATTCCTGCAATTGCGGTGTTACTTTCTCATATTCATACTCCTCATAATCATACTCGTTATTACCATCTTCTGAAAGTATTTCTTCAGTCACGTTAATAAATGGCGGCCGAACAAGCAAAGGCATTTTTCCTTCATAACCAATATTCATTTCCTGAATACAGTAATTTATCTGGCAGCCTTCGTACACTTGAGCTAAATGGCCGTGGTAACCAGTAGGGCACTGTAAACCCATTTTACAACTGGTAAGTCCTCCGAACGACAGTATATTTGGATTGGTGGAATCAATATTGTTCCTAACGCAAACTGTCAATAACCCATCACCAAAAATACTAATAGGCCTAAACAGTTTAGGACACTCATGTTTTCTTGTGTTGATATTGATTACCATAGAGCTATAAACTCCACCAAATTGATAATTCGTCTGGGACATTTCTGGATTAGCATCAGCCATACATTGGTACGTGTCAATAGTAACGTAATCTTTATGCCACTCCCACGAATCGTTGTACCAACATCTTTTCCACCACCACATGCCAGAGCATTGCCTCCAAGGATTATTCCGCGTAAAATCATAGCTTTTAGTCTGGGAATATAACTTAGTAGTTTCGAAATGCATAGGACAACTAAAAGATCCAGTCAAAATGTTTTTTCGATCGAATGAAGGACAAATGTTTGCTCTATCCAAGTTACGTGGCTGATGACAAACCTGATACACACCGCCGAATGAATGGTTGTGAGGTACAACTTCGCAACTGCCATCATCCACATTTGCAGTATAGTCGAAATTTGGCGAATTTACTTTAGTGCAACCTTTACGACTGTTAAAACTGCACAAATAAAATGAATTAAAACCAAATAAAAGGTTCAATTTCGCTCTCCAACTTACGTGTAATAATCTTGGATGGTTTTAGTCAGCATTACGTTTGTCTTCTTCAAAAGCCATAAAGGTGCTTTGGGAAATTTAGAAGGTGATATAAAACTCGTTATCAAATCTCCAGACCGGTCAATCGCGACCATGTTTTCAGAAGTTCTTGATAACCACTGGTCTACACTTATAGTATCATCATAATTTGGTCCTCCCATTGCTCGTGTTGATTGAACAATTAATGATTTCTTGTATTCCTCATCAATCAAATTATCATCCTCTTGGCGATTCTCAACATTAAGTCCAAAAAACAAAACAGACAGCTTTGCCGAAGAGACAATTTTCTGCTTTTCATGCATATGATGGTGTAGAAAAGATTTCTGCAAAAAGTCCTCTTTGATAAAAACAGCTCCGGCGCTTACGCTTCGTGTGTAATGGGTACCGTAATTGCTCACAATCATTTGAAGAAGATACTCCGCGTTGTCAGTACGATTTCTGATAATGTATATCATTACTTTGATGAACTGTTGTCTTAAATCGTCGCTTAGAGCAGCATCCGGAGCAGCGTAAACGCTATACAATACATTCTGAAGTTGTGTTCTGACCGTAAATGCTCCATGCTTGACTTGAAGGTTTTTAAATTTTTGGAAATCGTCGGAAAAATGCAAATTCAAAGCGATGTAATTTTCCCAACCGAGTCCGGAGCCGAATTTAAATCCACGAGCAGTAACTGAAGTATAATTGTTCCAGTGTTCAATTATTTCTGCACTTAGTTGTTGCTGTTTTGTCTTCACTACAACCGCATGAGTGTTGTCTGGTATCAGGTATTTTCCATCCATTGATACTTTGCACTGGTCGTAGGTTATTTTCAGTGACTGGCTCATGTCGCTGTTTGTGAGGGCGTCCCACCCAAACCCAGGAACTACATCCAATTTCGGTAAGTCTGGACATTTGGGTTCGACTAATCCAGACGCACGAATCTCATCAAAAAATAATATCAGCGTAACGATAACCATGATGTGCCTTAGCGAAAGCATTTGAGAAAACATGCATCTACCTGTGCACAAAAATTGATAATAAAGTGCATGATCTGATTTTGAATTGATAAAGCGATGATTAATTTGGGCGGATCTTCCAGCGCAAAAACTAAAAACAGCGACACAATTTACCGCGACTCAATTTACAACGTCTCCAGTTTTATATGTTTTCTTTTTCTTTTATTCTAATCTTGACCCCCTGTGAACCTAACCTTATCCGTTATTTTAATGAAAATAATAACTGCATCATTTTGGCGGGGTTGCGAGTCGCAGTAAATTAATTTAAAAAAAAATATGTTGTTGTTGCTAAAATGAAGGAAAAAAATCGGCGCGATAAAAACCCAACCCTATCATACGTTTTTGCAAAAGATAAGTCAATAAATTTATTGGTTGATGACTAATTGTTATATTTACTCAATTGCAACATTTTTAAATTTAGCTTTTAACTTTAGCTTGTCATATCAAATAATTTTTCTAATTTTTTTAAAATATTTTTGTAATTAATCTCTATTATACTCTCTTAGTGGATAACAACTTTAAATATAGATAGATAAACCATTTAAAAACACACAGGTGGTGAGTGTAAGCTAAAGGGCATTCACAAACTGCGTCATATATTTTACTCCCTTACAATATCAAATGAAACATTTAAAAAATGTAAAATTTAATAAACTCAGCGTGACTGTTTACAAAATAAGCATCACCATTTTGTATGTGACTCATGTCGCTTCACGAGGTAGCTTTTCCTGTCAGTGAGGAGTCACACGAAATATGGCCTTTCTCGTATTTCAATTTTTCCTCTTGACTTGGCCTTAATGTGTGTTAAATTCATGCGGCTTTTTCACTCGTTCCTCACTTTATCCCTTTTATGGATTGGTGTAACATCAGATATATACCTACATAATCCAAGGTAAACTTTAATCCACTAATAGTTTTATTGCAAGATATCAATGCTCTTATTTTTCATTTTTTAATTAGAGGAAGTAACAACAGATTGAATGAAAACACAAGACCTCGAGGAAACAGTAAACGGTGAGACACAAATCCCAAGCCTCAATTGTATATATAAATCACCACACTCTCTTCACTTTAGATTATTTGACTCTCAAAATAATAACAGAGGTGGATACAACATTGGTGGTTTAGTATATTACGCTGGTTCACAATTAAACGTAGAATGGTGAGTTAAATATTTAATTGACTTTTACAAATGTATTTAGTTGTTTTCCAGCTTGCACTGTATGAATGGCTTTTGCTACTTTTGTGCTGACACCTAACGACTTATGATTGTACTATAAACTTTACCATACAGCACATTTTTTTGTCCGATTTTTAATTTTTTTAAATAAAAATTGTTGTTGAAATATAATTTAAAACAGGACAAATCAACACTCCTGTCAAAGCTCAAATAATAACTGTGAAATCATTCTTCAATATATGTGCGATGATACTATACGAGATGGGTTGAGCACAGAGTAAGTAAACCTCATTATAATAGATTTAAGCATGACTAACGTCTTAAAAATTTTATTCACACAGGACGATACCATTGGCGAACGAAAAATGTGCCACCAACAACTGCGAAACTGATTTTCAATATGGCATGCACGAAGATTACTTGTACTACCAAAAATGTAGCACTCAAAAAAGGAATAGTGGGCTTTTCACAGCCAATCAGGTATAAATTTAATTTGCGTAACTGATAATTTAATACTGGTTTACATTGCTTCAGAAACTTAAAGGGAGCAGCGCTTTGTTCACGAGACAGAATCCAGACGGCACTCGTTATGGATACGAATGTCCAGAGGAAAAAGATTACTACCCCTACTGGAGACCAACACCCTGGAAAGTGAGATAATAGCAAAAACATTTCATTGTAATTGCTACTTATTTCCTCATTCCAGGATATTGCTGTGTTAACCAATAATGTTAGCAGATGCTCGTATTACAAGCGGGAAAGTGAAAATGTAAAATCAAGATGGTCCTGTGAGTTACCTCAGGAAGTTCTTTTGGATATAAGAGAAAAGGGAATGGCTATTCCAATTTCTAAAGACGAGTGTAAGGTAATACAATAAAAAACATTAAAAAAAATATAATGCATTGAAATAATGTTTTTATGCAGGCTTTCACTTATCCTCCCAATAACCCCACAGGTAAAAGAGGATTATGGGTACAGCATCCTTCTCATGAATTAAATGCAGTTGAATGTCAAGAAACGGAATATACAAGAGATAATCATCTTGGTAATACATTAGACGGTCATCATTTCTCGTACGCGTGGAAAATACCAAACTTGGAAAATGCAACTTGTGTGTTAAGAATTAGGTATTTCATAACGCACCGCGCACACCTATAAATTTCATTTACCGTATTACAAAATCATTTACTGTTTTTTAAGATACAACATCTCAACTTTAGACTTTGATGGCTGGAATTCCGACATCAATTCAAAATTGAATAAGAACAAAATACTATTGTCAGAATTGAATACCCAGGAATACAACACCGATGATAGAGGATTCATTTTTCAAAATAACCCACAAGTTAAGATTTTCCCCGGAATTGATCTGAAATTACAATTGGCAGTAAACACAGCCCAATACGGACGTGTTTTTGAAGACAGGTATTAATTTCTAAAAGGACGTCTAGTTCCTAAGCTAAAATACATTATTTCACATTAGATCCCATAGATTTGGTGTTGTGCGCAGACCAAAGAATGTTAAAACAGATGAAGAAATTCATAATTTAAATATTCGTGGAAAGAGGGGAAATATTGTTCAGGTATATCCTGCAATCGAGTATGATTTTGCACCACAAATGCTGACTGCTTCAAAAAACGATCACATACATATTCAGTAACAACAACTAGTTATCTTTAAAATCAGCGCATTCAGTAAATAAATTATTTCATTCAGATGGACAGGATCAAATAACAATCCAATAGAAAATGATGGTGAAGGCTTAGCGGGCACCGATAGAAATAACATAGTACCCTTAAGCCATTTGGGTAGCTCTTATCCAACTAGCGATTATAAGAGTAGTGAATTCTTAGGCTTAAATGAGAGCGATTTACAACTACTCGCTTTTCTGCAGCCAGGTAAATTGCATTATCGGTATTTCAAAATCAATGAAATGATTAGTAATATATATATTTTTTAATTTCAAGTTTTGTCTAGTGGCAGTCTTTCAACTTTGGACGACAGTGGAGCGTACTTCAATCTTGGTTTACGTCAACTGACACAAACTGGTCAGTTTAACTTTATGAGTACGCGAAACAATAACTTTTCAAATCGGAATCAAAAAGGGCAAATAATAGTTATAGACGCATCTTTTAAAACAAAATCTATTGGGTGGAATGGAGGAAAAGTAAATGTGGGGTAGGTATTTAAATTAAATATTATAATTGTTAAAAATTAACTTTCGTGAATTTAGTTCGAGTAATATTAAAATAGAAGAAGAAGTACTTCCTAAATTAACTAAACTTCGCATAGAAGAATGGAAATCCGAAACTGTTTCTAACAACGACAAATTCAAAACCTTAAATGTAAAAAACACGTTTTTGAAATCACTTTATTTTTGCAACTAACTAATATTTCTTTTTTCTTTCGTTAAGTCGCGTTTAAAGACTGACTTGGCCAGTAACGTACTTATCATAGAACCCGAAGATATTTCCCTAATCAAAGGCAAATTTGTAGAAGTTAGTCTGGCAATGCAAGAAAAGTATGGTGATTCAGTTCACGTGTACCGCACTTCACTATCAGATCCATCAATATGGCAACGGTTGGACGCAGAGTTAAAAAATAATATGGCCATTTTTCACACTGAACGGGGTGGAATGTTTTTTGCCAGAACTCATACAACAAGTACTGGTTTGATCGCTGCAATCGTAGTTCCACTCGTTGTGGTTTTCATTTTCCTAGCTATGGTTTTGTACTTTGCTAAGAATAAACATCACTGGAAAGAACTTAAATCAATAGGTCAAAGAACTCAGAGGTCTTTGCAAAATAGAATTTAAAATATTGTTAATTAATAATAAATGCTGATTTTTAAATTCCTTCATCTTACTCAATCACCGAATAATTTTTAATTCAACACTCATAGTTAGATGCACAACTTAAAATTAAGTTAGTTAATATTACTATATAATACACATAAATATATTTTAAATGTTAAAAAACTTGCTATCCTGTATTGATGCTTTCTAAATTTTTACGACATAAAACTTTCGTATGAAGGCGCGTAAATATAGCTAAATCAATTGTGACTTGCCTCGTACACATTAATCAACTTCATGCGAATGTAATAAAAGTGTTAGACAGCTCGGAAATGCATGCATAACGTACGCAAGCTCATCAAAATATAATAAATAACCGATAGTCTCTGCAAGTAAGTAACTGTCAATAATAACCCAGGTAAATTGTTCTTGATCCCGCCAGTCGCAGTTTAACGTATAATTAGCTAGAACATGGCAACGATTAAACTTCTGCCTTACAATCATTACTGGATTCCTAATTCTCGGAATTTTTCCATTAACGATACGAAATTAATTAAGCAAAGTAAAAAGAAGAAAAATTCAACAGCGCCGAAACTAAGTATAATCGGAGTAGAAAAAATATTTTCCAATAACCATAGCATTATTGCTCGACTCGCATGGGTGCTTATATTGCTTGTTTTGGCAAGTCTTTGTGGAAGGCAATCGTACAATATTATTATTATGTATTTATCCAATCCTGTTCTCAAACAAACCGATATTGTCCGCAATTCATCGGTGGCCTTTCCTGCAATATACGTTTGTCCCGGTGTTATGCGCCAAATGCAAAGCGCATTCTACAAAGTGAAAAATTTATGCCCAGAAAGGGATTTTGTTTGCAAGACAGACGAGCCATTCGAAAAAAAAGTACTAGAAAAGATTCCACCTTTCATTATTCTGACAAAGCACATAAAACTTCTGCATATATGGGATGAAATGGGAAAACTCGCCAGCCAAATCGAAGTCTACAAATCGGTAAATTAAATACAATATTCTCTTTAATTATTTTAACTTTTAAATCAATTTATGTTCGTAATAAACTTTTATGTTGTTTATACGTAAAGTGTGAAGATGCACAGGACAAATGTGAAGATTTGGGAAAAAAATTGGATATTAAACATACAAAAATTAATACTTTTTGGGGAAGTTGCATCGTATTAGATACAGGTGTATAGTAGATATAATGTTCTAGCACATTTGTAAATATATTTCTGCAGTTGGCAATGAAGAATATAAAGGACCATTTACGTATAAAAAAATTCGTTTCCGTAATACGGTTCAAGACGAAATCTTTAAGAAGTTACAAACTGAATTAAACGAAAGCAATAACGAAGCAGAAAAAAAGATCATCAAAAAAAGTCTGCAAACGGCAAAAATTGGACTAATGGTAAACCTTTCCTTTCTCAAAAAGTAATTACAATACCGATTTGCTTTTTTGCAGCTGTCGACTTACCACAAATTAACTCCAAATCAGTACCATTTTATGTATTTTGACATGCTAGAAATATTTCAAGGGTTTGAAACTCACATACGATTGCACCGAAAAGAGGTATACACCAGAGTGATGTGTTGTAGTGAGAAAAGCAAATTTTTTATTTTAATTTAATTTTAATTTAATTTTAATTTAATTCTATTCAATTACAATACTTGTTGTTTTTAGTATCATTTACAACATCGTAAGCAATATCCTTGTAGAGAAGAGGATTTTGTAACTGACTGCATCAATGAATGTATTGAAAAACAAATGACAAAAGAATGCAGGTAGTAAATGAAATTATTTGTGACATTTCAAAAGAAAATCAAAGAAAATAAGAAATATTTAAAATGTACATTTAGAATGCCATACGTGAAGAATAAGAATATGTCACTGAGCGACTGCAGATGGACTCAAGATTCAATTCACCTCTACCTTGAACATAATAACATATACAACAAATTAAATATGTCCGAATGTAAATGCCCTCCAACGTGCAACGATATAAAATACACGATGGATACAGATGTAGTTACCCGACTTTATGATCAATCTGAGTTGATCGTCAAATTGTATTTTTCTGACAATACCTACGAAAAAATCACTGAGAGATTTTACTACGATTTCGCTGTTTGTTTGAGCGACCTTGGAGGAAATCTTGGACTGTTTTTGGGTTTTTGTACTCTAAATGTAGCTGAATTTATTGAAATTGCTTTATATTATTTTATTAAAATTTTTAAAAAATGATTTGTTATGCACCAACAAACTGAAAACTAAACTTGTATTGACACGCCATCAGCACATTAACCTCTTTTATGTGAATATAAGAAACTCAACTAACATCCGGTGTAAAATAAACGTGTTAAGCAGCGCAGAAAATTAACATTAAATGTCGGATGTAAAAAATTAATTAAAATGATATATTATGTGTAAGATACTCAAATTAATATTCGGAGCAAAAGCAATAATGTCAACATGATAGCAAAAAAATTATCGATTAATCAGTTCAAGTAACATAATATCCCGTGAGTGTAACTACCATTAAATTTGTGTGCTAACCAAGAACATGGCAACAACTTCATTTTTTCCGTACAACCATTATTGGGTTCCTAATACACGAATATTACCAACTAAACGACAATATGGAATTACCAGTAAGAAAGAAATTAACAAAGGCAAAAGAAAAGAAACTGAAGCAGTATCTGGCATAAGTATAATTGGAGTGAACAAAATATGTAATAACAACCACTGCATTTTTATACGACTTGCATGGCTGCTTATACTAGTTGCTTTGACGAGTCTTTGTGGAATACAATTATACAAATTTCTCATGCTGTATCGATCCAATCCTGTTCTTAAACAAACCGATATTATTCGAAACTCCACGGTGGCTTTTCCGGCAATAATTCTTTGCCCTGGTCTTATGCGTCAAATGCAACCCGGATTACACAAAATAAAAAACAGTGTGTGCCCAAACAACAATATGCAATGCGCGTCAGACGACCCATTCGAAAAAACCGTACTTAAATTTTTTCCTTCTTTCAATGATCAAAGTGCTCAAGAAATTTGGAATGACCCTGAGACTCACAATATTATTGAAGTCTATACTTCTGTAAGTTTCGCATGTTTCAATATATATATATATATATTTTTAAATAGATTCACAATTCTTCTTTAGTGTGAAGATTCAAATGAGAAATGTGAATATTTAGGAAAAAAAATAAATGTTACAAAAACTGAATTTAATACTTTTTGGGGATCTTGCGTAGGATTGGATACAGGTAAGTTTATACGTCATAATTTAAAAATAAGATGGGATTAATATACAATGTGTTTCAGCTCGAAATGAAGAATATAAAGGACCATTTACATATCTCAAAATAAAAATCAGTAATAAGTACCATCAATTAATTAATTCTTTATTAAAAGAGGAATTGAAGGATAGTAATAATAACGAAACAGAAAAAGATCAGATCAAAAAAAGTCTTTCGAGTACAAAAATTGGATTATTGGTAAATCTTTTCGTATAAAAAATTATATTAATTATTTATTCTCTAAGTTAAATAAATGTTCCAGGTATCGACTTACCACGAGCTAAATACAAATCGGTATCACTTTATGTATTTCGAATCGTTAGAAATTCTTCAAGGATTTGAAACTCATATACAATTGCATCGAAAAGAGGTACGTCTGTACAACAATGCACGATTTAATAGTTGTCATTTTATTAGTCCAGTCCAACACTGCAGTGTTATTCTTAAAACCTTTTTAGTTTGATCTACGTCGCCGAAAACAGTATCCTTGCGAGGATGAAAATTTCGTAATTAACTGTTACAACATTTGTTTTGAAAAACAATTGTCGAACAATTGCAGGTAAATGGCATACATTTAATATTGTTTTAATTATTATAGCACTTTTACTTTCTTAGGATGCCATACGTGCGGAACAAATCAGTGGAAGATTGTAAATGGAATTTAGATGCAGTTCGACTTTACCATAAACATAATAATGTATACAGCATGTTCAATTTTTCCGACTGCAAATGTCCTCCAAAATGCAACGAAATAATATACACAATGGGCACAGACGTCATTACTGAGCTTTATAATGACTCTGATGTAATCATCAAATTTTATTTTTCCGATAACACTTATGACATAACGACTGAAAGATTTTACTACGATTTAGCTGCTTGTATAAGTGATTTTGGTGGAAATCTTGGGTTTTTCTTAGGCTTTTGTAACTTATCTGTAGCTGAACTCATTGAAATTCTTTTAAATTACTTCTTTAAGATCTTTAAAAAACCATACAAGATTAATGCTTGTAATTAATGTAAGCGAAAACTGAACTGTACAACATAAAGTCCCCTACTTTTTATGCACCAATTTTTGTATCATTCCAGAAGCACATACACGAGGCAATTAGGATTTACATTATAATATGAAAGCACGCCTTAGTTTGACTATCGTTATTCGGTACGTTTTGGAACGGTTAATGTAGTAAAACTTAATTTTTGTATATCGTCACATATTTATTGGAATTGTTTATCAATAAAAACGAACACGGTTATTGAGTTTTAAATAGTTACCGTAACTTATTTATCACGTAAAAAAATCAATAAAAAATTATTGTACCTATGTCCATGTTGACACGCCACTGAAATATTAATGAGTAATATAGTGAAAAAGAGCGGAAGTAAACGCCCAATTAAATATACCGGTACGCGGACAATAAACAAATTTGAAAGAAAAAAAACGATAAAAGAAGTAGCGAAAACGATTTCATAGTCTATTATCTTCTGTAAAACCATGAACATGGCAACAACCTTTTCACCGTACAATAACTACTGGATTCCTAATCCTCGATTGTTGGCAATGAAACCGAACAAAGCGATTTACCGTAAGAAAATCATTAAAGAAGGCAAAAAATTCAAACAGCAAATAACACCTGGTGTAAGTGTAATCGGAGTAGACAAAATATTTTCAAAGCGCTACTGTGTGCTTGCACGACTCGCATGGCTGATTACAGTGCTTGCTTTGGCAATCCTTTGTGGAATACAATTACACAAATTTGTCATTCTGTATTTATCTAATCCTGTTATTAAACAAACGGATATAATCCGCAACTCCTCGGTGGCTTTTCCGGCAATAATCTTGTGTCCCGGAGTTATGCGGCAATTGCAAACCTCATTCTACGGAATAAAAACCCGAACATGCCCGGACAAAAAGTTTGCATGCACAACAGACGAACCATACGAAAAAGCTACACTTACATTGTTTCCAGCTTTCGACGAAGAAACTAACGAAACTATTTATGTGAATACTGTGTGGAATTCAGTCAACCCTAGCGAATTTGAATTCTATTCGTCCGTAAGTTTAATGAACTATTTTTACACATTAGAAGTTTGGCAATTACGTTTTTTTTGTATATACAACTGTATAAGTTTAAAGTTATAAATTATAAGTCCATTCATTTGGTGAATGACATTTTAATGAATGAACATATAAAACGGAAGAGAGATTTTTAAAGCAGATTTATTTATCTCATGCTTGTTTAAAAAAATGTTTTTTTTTTACGATTAACCATGCCTACACTAGTTCATTAAATAATAATGACGCCTTCACATGACCGCTGGCATTGACAGTTGATGTATTAACCAATGCGTAAATTTATAATTCTTTTTTATAAGTTGTATTTTGAAGGCATAAACGTATAACAACTTATAACTTATATCTATAAGTTACAAGTTATTCAAAGTTAAAAAAACTTAATCGCCAAACCTCTAGTATTCTTTTTTAACAATTGTTTTAGACTAAAATAAGATTCTTTGTTCCTTTTTAGTGTGAAAATTCAAATGAGTTGTGTGGAGTTTTAGGAAAAAAATTGGACATCAGTAATAAAATTATTAATAGTTTTTGGGGAAATTGCATGGGGTTTGATACAGGTACACATCAAATATTCCTTATATGTTGAATTCGCGTAATATTTCAAATAATAAACTGTTTTATAGTTCGCTATGACGAATATAAAGGACCATTCACCTATCTTAAAATGCAATACCATAATTTATTTCATGAACTTATCACTAATATTGCAAAATCCTACATAAACAGTAGTAGTAATGAAAAAGAAAAAGAATTGCTCAAAGAAAGTCTCCAGAGGCCAAAAATTGGACTAATGGTAAATAACAATTCTTTGACGTAAACTAATCGTCAAAACTGAGATCAGAATGTGTTCTTCAGGTGTCGACTTACCACGAGCTAAATACAAATCGATATCACTTTATGTATTTTGAAACGCTAGAAGTTCTTCAGGGATTTGAAACTCACATACAATTGAACCGAAAAGAGGTAGACAAAAATTACTAAGCGCATTCATAAAGAACTTGCAGTTAAATATGTTTTGTTGTTTAAATGCTATTTAAATTACTTCATCAATGCGCCTACTATTTAATAATAGTATTAATTTTTACAGAATCAAAACCACAAAAGTTCTTAATACGCAGTTGATAAAATATTTTCACACTTTTAGCAGGATTTACGTCATCGAAAACAATATCCCTGCGAGAAGGAAAATGTAGTAATTGACTGTTTCAACAATTGTTTTGAAAACAAATTGCTTACAAATTGCAGGTGAAAAGAAATATTTGTAATATGAATGACAGAAATATATTTTACTTATTCTTAGACTGCCATATTTGCGCAAAGATTCATTGGAAGAATGTAAATGGTCTGCAGAAGTGGTTAAAGTTTATCTTGAACATAATACTATATATAACAAATTCAATTTTTCTGATTGTAAATGCCCTCCAAAATGCAATGAAATAAG